>JAAAKQ030258642.1:0-39679 GCA_010016005.3 Zanna intricata | reverse complement strand
TAAATGCAGACATTTTCTTCAGATTTCTTCATGCAAATGGCACAGAACTTCTGGGTTTGTACATCCTTATTGTCCATATGACTTGGTGACAAGAATTCATTGTACACTAAGCCATTGTAATCGAAGAATACAGTGATCAGAAACTTCACATTCGATTGAACTTGATGAGATTTTTTGGTCTTGGGCTCTTCAGCAAGCTTTCATCGAGACGATTGTGCCTTAGTTTTGACATCACATCCATAAGCCCATGTTTCATCACCAGTTATGACCTATTTGAGCAGTTTGGATCGTCATTCACATCATTTGGTCAATGCTTTTGATTAAGATTCAACAAGTTTGTTACAAATTTTACTGCCACACATTTCATGCTCAAAACATTCTAAAAAATTGCTTGGCATGATCCAGATGATGATGATGATCATCATCATCATCAGCACCTGTCTGACAGTGATTTAGCGATTGTCCGTAATCAGTTTCATCACTTTTTTGACATTGTCATCACTTGTTCATATGCTGGAACATCCAGGGCATCTTCAGCGTCTTCATAGCCCAATTGGAAACATTTACACCACTTGTAAACACTTGTTTGATTCATAGAAGAATTCCCAAGACCAACATTCAACATCTCCAATGCGATACTGCGATTTATTCCATTCTTAAAGCAGAATGTAATGCAACAAACTTCTTTTTTCCACAAGTTAAAAATCGCAAGCCATACAAAATCAACCTCAAAAAGATTATACATATGTAACCTTTTCAATAAATTAAAATATATACCATGACTGGTATCAAAATATCAAAGCACTTTATTGATTAACAATAATTATCAGTCAATCCTTGGATCTAGTAGATTTTAAAATTTTGTCAACTTCAACTGAAGACAAAAATGTTTGATACAAATATTGTTAGCTGAGATTGCCACATTAGTGGAGTGAGTTTAATTTGTATAAAAACTTGTAATTTTTATTTTTTAGGACTATTCATAAACAATAGTGGAAATTAAATTATAATAATCATTGTTTTTTTCCCTAGATTCGGTTGCAGTAAAATGATCAATATCATTAAGAGATTTAGTCTACTAAAGGTAAAAATTATATTTATTCTGAAATGGAAATTTTTTATATCAAGAAATATAAGTATTTTATATTTAAAAAATACGTTTTTAACAAATATTCCATTTTTAATTACTGTGTTACATAAAATTTGTATTTAATTCATATTACTGTAAAATCACTATTCTTTTTATATGTATTTCATTCATAAAATTATATATTATTTTGTTGTAGTTCTGAAACAATTTTGTTTATAGATATTAGTAACTAATTTTTTTTCTTCTTAATCATTGCTCTTCTACCTGTATTTTAGTTTATTAAGTGATAATCTGTGTAAATCCCAGTTTTAGGTTTAGTTTAGTTGATATTGGCTGTTAAATTATATACGTACATTACAAATTAGTGCAAAAAATGTTTGTAATCTTGTATCATTCATTTTAAGTATGTTGCCAAAGTATTTTATTTTATGACAATTATTATTCTGATATAGTAATAATATTTACAGTTATAACCATTTTTTACTTGGTTCATAATAGATATCCATCTATTAAAGTTATCTATCACAATCGAATAAACTGTAACTTGCTTCTAATAGAAATCATTATCTATAACATGCAGACACTCTACTATACTTTTAATTTTTGTGATTGATATTCAAAATCAATAATTTTTTAACTTAATTGACCACTGTTGAATTATTGTTGAATTGCAACAACTATTAATCAGTAGGTAATATTTTAAAAATTTGACATCAAAATTTTGGATTGATACCTATACTTTTCCTTTATAGCTACACCTCCTGTATAACTAGCTGCAATAGATTTACAGCTTGAAAGTAAAAATATTTAATCAGTTTAATAATAGCTATCAGATAGATATTATATTTTAATGGTGTGTGCTTATTACAGTGCTAATGTTTTATAGTTTGTATAATTTATAAAAATATATAAAACGCCCAATTGAAGATGCATTGAAATTGTATGAAAGTACTCTAAGAAGTAAAGTGTTATGGATTTCATACTTACAGATTATTATTTTTGATTTTGCTTGCCTTCAATGCATGGAATAAAATTTAAGGTACTCATAGGATTACATTTAATTGTTAGGAAAGGAGACATGAGTGAAGATAGTCACTTTTTTCAGATCTTCCTTATCTAAAATTTTAGAATATTTATAATTCATTGGTATCACATTGTGCTGGATATTTGTCTCTTCAGTAGTATATGCTGCTGAATTCACTCCGCCTGTTATACTTTTATCATAAAATTTATTTGTTCTTGTCTATTGGTAATTACTTTTTGGGTTTTTGGAGGCCCAACTTAATATTAGACTTAACATTTTGCGCTTAACATCTCTGTATCCCTAATGTCATTTGTAAGTGGTGAAATGGTTACATGACCATTAACATTTTTCATTCTAAGACCATTAGTCTCATCATCAGATTTTATGAATTCAGCTTCTGGTAACTCTCCTTCCTCATAACATTGCTGTTGTATTTCATGGGACAAACATTTGCGTATTAAACTGACACGATAAGTGTGACTCTAGACTTTCATTCAATAAGAATCGCTATTGTACATTTTCACTTGTAAAATCTACATTCTCGTATAGTAGTCTTCTGCGGAAATATTCATGGCATATTAAACAATCAATCCTTTCTTGGCAACTTCTCCTTTAAACATCGCTGTCTCATTTAAATAGCATGTTTAGTAGCCCTACCGTATTTTAATTGTACAATAATATATATGTATTACGTATAATATATTATAGTTATATTAAATGTATTATATATTTACATAAATTGTGAAATAAAATAATTTAAAAAATAAAAACTGACTTCAAAATAATTATAGTACACTAAAAAGTTAGAAATAACTATTTTTGAAGTCTGTCCAACCAACACAAGTTAATTTATATAGTAAAAACTAGTTTATATAAAATACAAATCCTACTTTAAACAACGCAAAATTGGTTATAGAAGTTTTAAAAATAAAATTTAACGATAAAATGAGATCTATAAAAAATATAAAAATACTTTATAGATGCTTAGGTACATGTCACCAAGTTCCTATACCATAGTGAACTCAAAATGAAGTATGATCTTATTCTCTTGAAGTCCCATTTTACATGTGGGAATCCTGTTAAGCCGTCTAACAGTAAGTTGAGGTACTAATTTTATGTTTAATTTATTTAAACATATCAATTTACTTTAAAAATAGTTATTTGTAGTAAATAATTTTAGTTTAATTAATAAATAAAAATTAATTTATTACTTTTTATGGACCTTTTTCGGTAAGCAGGCACCGCTTTTTTTTTTCTTCCAAATTATTGGGTTCTTGGAGGTATTTACAAAGAAATTTTAAATATAATCTAATCAAACTTAACCTATGCTTGCTAGTTAAGTTTAATAAGCAAAGCGAGTTTAGTTTGGAGTGAACAAGTTTGATTAGATTGTATTTATAATTATTTCGGCCTCCATGGCACGAGTGGTATAGCATATCAGCCTTTCATCCAGAGGTCCTGGGTTCAAATCCCGGTTAGGCATGGCATTTTCATAGATGCTACAAATCATTCATCTTCATCCTCTGAACAAATACCTAATGCTGGTCCCGGAGGTTAAAAAAAAATATTTATAATTATAAGCAATAATGGTTATATTGGACCTCTCTCAGGTACATTTGGAAAACCCATGTTTGAATAAAATTGAAGAGTAGAAATAAAAATATATAGAAGACTACTCCAAGATTGATTGTTAATATGGAAATCCTTTTTTTTTTGGTAAAAATGTTATTCGGTTATTGTTTTTTAAATGTACAAATTAGCATATTTACTGTTATTTTTGAGAAAGAAGTGGTAACCATTTACTAAAAAAGGTCCCTTTGTAGTACTATTAGTTTTTGAAGTCTGTTTTTATTTTTAAAATTATTTCATTTCACAAGTTTTTTAACCTTTTTTTTTTATTTATAAGAATTGCAAGTTGACAGTAATCATTTAGTTCATATATCTTTTTTAATAGTTATATTAAAATCAACCCACAAATATAATACCAGAAAAATCAAAATCATTTTAGTTTCATTTTTTTTTTTAGAATTCAAATAATTCGATAAAATTTTGACCACTGTGCTAATAAAATTTAAACCATCAAATACAGTAATTAGATATGGTAAGTTAAACTTACCTTAATCTTTTCCAATAACTAGTTTTCGCAGTATCCTGCATTTTCAGTTTCTATTAAATGTTAATACATTACAGCTTAATATTTTTATATTTGTCATGTTGTTCCTGAAATTATAATATTTTTTCATTATCAGAGTTTGAATAATATTGTAAAAATAGATGTACTGTCCATTTCTGAAGTAAAGTTTTCCAGCATTGGAATAAACTTTGACAATGGAAAAATATTAAGATTTCCAGAATACCATGTTCAAATTATAAAAATAATAAGTTTCAATGTACCATGGTGTGAGTGGTAGCGTCTCTGCCTTTCACCTGGAGATCCTGGGTTCGAATCCCAATCAGGCATGGCATTTTTCATACGCTATAAATTTCCATTCGGGCTAAATGTTCATAGTAGTCAAAGCCCACACATCTAATTAAACAATAAAATAAAAATAGAATTTAATATCGACTGAAGATTGGGAATGCTGCAAAAATTAATTATTAGATATTAATAAGATAAGTTTAACTTATTTAATTACTATGTTTTAATAGTTTGTATTTTTTATAATATTAATTATACACACACACACACACACAAAACAACAAACATAACTGAACTTTAATATTCAACCATCATAAATACTTGTGTTTTATAGAATCTTTCACTGCATCAGTTTCTTTTTTAATCAATTTCATTTTTTTAAATTCCCGATATCATTTGAAATAAATACCACATTCGGAAAGAATATTTTTCATTAAAAGCATAAATAAAAATAAGATTACCTTACCATCTGCATTAATAGTTTTGATTTTATTTCTGTTCACACCAGTACATGTCACATGGAAACCATTCTGACATTTATCGCAAATAATAATATTATCACTGGGAACCAACAAACTATTACATGTATCATTATAACAAGTAGCTTTATCAATTAATGATCTTAAATGTGCTCACTTAAAGTATTTAATTCAAAATGCAAAAGAAAATAACGTAACCTCAATAGTTACACTGAAGCACTGATTCAAACTTTGGTTATCACCTCATGAGAAAATTACATATATGTAAACAAATTTTCTAAAATATAGATGTACATTTTCTGTTACAGAGATGTACACCCAACAACATACGTTAGGCCTACTCATATAGTAGCTCTAATTGGCTATTGTAGACCTGATAAATGTTGCCTTAGGACAAAATCAACTCAAAATATAACTTAATTACCTTTATTATTTATTAGTTTCTTCAGGTATCAGCTGTAGTCTGCTTTATAGAAAGGAACCTCTGGTCAAAATTTTATAAAAATTTCATCTAAGGTGTCTTATCAGCAAAATTGTTATTAACTTCTATCAGTTGATGCAATCACTATTCATCAATTCAATTAATACTAATTATTATTCATTTAAGCAATAGCAAAAATAATTCAGAAATATATATTCTTCAAATATTTTAATTTTTAAATTAATATACACACAAAAAATAATTTAAAAAAACAAATAAATTATCTCTCTCTGTTTGTAAATCTCCCTTCCCAGTATATAGTTTACATACTGGATCTATATTATTGACAGTACCATCTTGCATAGAAACTTTATAGAAAAGTGCATGCCCCAATGCTGCAACTCTCTCTAAATTTAAAAATCAGATACTACACAGATCTGTTTTCCTATACAAATACCTATTTGTAGGCCACCTATTCTACAATTTAGAATAGGTTCACCTATTCTACAATGCCATTTCCTTACCCAACATAAAACTATATGAGTATTTAATTTCATTCATAAACATTTTGCCATAATATTCCTCAAAATTTATATTAACACTTATTGCTCTCACCATGACTGAACATTCTTAGTAAACAATAGTTTTCCTAAGCCAAACTTCAAAGTAGAATCATTTAACTCACGAAGTCAGAAAATATTTTTAATTCCTCTGTAAGCAAGTAGTAATTAATGTAATCTTTCATCTGGGCACATTTACCATCTTCGTTAGTGCAATAGCTAACTACCAGCCGTGCGAGGATAATTAGGAATTTTAAAATAAAATAAATAAATACTATGGTATAAGAAAAACTATATAATGAGATTGAATTTAGGATAAAAAAAGAGAGTTAATTATAAATTTAAATTTGAATTTAAATGTTCATTAATTATAAATTTTGAATAAACATGATTTAATAAAAGGTATTTAGAAAAATAAGAAAAGTATAAATTAATATTATTTTGACAAAGGTGTAGCGAATTTTGAAAACTAATATGACATTTACAATGTAAATAATAATAATTAACGGTGTAATATTATTACTTAAGATTTAACATTATACTAATTAATTAAAATTTGGAAGAAACAAAACAGTAATGTAATACAAGTATTTAGAAAGAAAAATACTGAATAAACATTTGATAAAAGAACAAACAAACGGATAAATAAGAAAACAAAGCGTGTACTTATTTAAATAACAAAGTTTTTTGAATTAATATATATGTAGTACACTTAAAATTTTTCACCGCAATTTTAAGTATTTTGGAAATAAACCGTAAACTAGATTTAAATTTCATATATCCACAACAAAATTATAAAATAAAATAAAATTAAAACAAATAGGTTATTAAATCATAGTAAAGAAGGTGCTCATTGAGTACGGTAAGATTGACGAATTTTGCAGTCTTTTCAATTTATTAAAATATGAGGTAAAATTCCTTGAAGATTAAAATTCATATAAAACATTATAGCTACTCCTTTGGTGTGAGAGATTAAAGATAAAAAACTTGATCCACTTCAATAATTAATAAAAATAATTACTTACATAATGGAGCGAAGCTTTTCACAAAGAATACAAAAAAAAAAAAAAATTAAATACATTTGAAGAATTTATACACATTACTAAATTATACACAATTTGAACGAAATTAACACTGATGAATGGAGAAGAAGAGATGAACAAAGAAGACAATGAAGAATGGATCCATGTTGAGTCGAGATAAAGTGTTCTTCACATGGTGGTTAAATCCCGACTGAAGAAAAAAGGGCTATAAAACAAAGAAGTGAGCAGACGCTAAGATGCGCGCGAACCCGTGGTCGCGCCTACCAAGAAAAATTAAACATGAGAAGCTAGAAGGAATTACATAACCGGCAGCAAAATCGCAAAATAAAAATTTATAAAAAAGCTATTAACATTCCACAAGCAATAAGTCATACATCCAGTTGAACTGGCAATAAGAAATAACAAAAAACAAACAAACTAAAAAATAAATTAATAAATCAAACTTAACACAAATGTGTTAACAATCTTAATAATATAATCATGATGCAGTTCATCATGTACGAGTGCTCCAGTTTGATTTAGACTAGATTTCATATTATGTCTGTATGATTTTGCTGCAAAAAATCAACGCTTTCCTACCTATGTGTAAGATGGCCAAAATTAAGGATGAAACAGAATCGTATTAATCATTTATTAAACATTGAACACACCACCAAATAATATAACAAAACAGCACAACTACAAAATTTGACATTCAGGATAACTGCTAAATATTAACTATTTCAACAATACTTGTATGTATTTCTTCAATGCTACATTTCACACTTTCTGCCATATATATATAAAATCATATGTAATTATGATGTTTTAAATAATCATCCTTTAAATTTAATGAACAGGTTGAATATTATCCAGTAACTTCAAATAATCATATAAGTATATTGCAAAATTTATAATAATATTAAATTTCATATTGAAATCATGCTAAAACAATTTTTTTGTTCACAATACACAGTGAATTCAGTTATGTACAGTTATTATCTATTATAATTTTATCATTAGGAGCAGTTCAAAAAACTGGAAATACTTATGAACATGTATCACAAACAGATTTTGCTGAAATGTGTTTAATTTGTGAAATGAATTGATAAAAATATAGTAAAATTCATATTGAAATAATCAATAAAAAGATGTTTATTGATTAATTCTTATTTTTTTTAAATTTTCTTGTCCAAAATATACTTCTCATCTCCATGATATTTCTTGAAACTTATTGTAAGTAGGATCCATAAGTAATTATATCATTCATTTTTTAGTATATTTGTTCCCATGTTATTCGATAGTAATGTAGGTTTGTTTTTTTTATATTTCCAGGTCAATTAATTTTTTTTTTTTTTTTGTAGACAGTATTAATAGTAAAATTATTCTGTGTTAACTGAAATAAGAAATGATTTGACCATTTTTTTTGCGGCGATTTGATTTCAATGCACACATGAAGTTATTTATTTTAGACTTGCGCATAATTCAATGAAACATTATTACTATACTCAGTTATAAATGTTTTTTAAAGAATTAGGTTGATTTTACTTGAGAAGTAATTTTTATTAAAATGATAATTACTAAACACTTATCCAGTTACAAAATGACATAGTGTTTACTTACATATAATAATTTTTATAGAATTTACTGTCTGAAAATAGATTAGAAACCTAATTACAATTTGTTGGCAGGTTTCAGGCCAAAATTACTATTTACTGAACATCAGTAACAATAGTTATGTAGTTATATATAGATCCTGTTGACAGTAATCTTTGTTGAATGTCATCTTCTATAGTACAGATGTGTGTATATGCAAATACATGCTGTCTTACTTCCTTAGATAATTATTTTTGGGAGTGTTAAGGAAGTTAATTTTTTTTTAGGGTATTAAAATCAGGCATCCATTTTATGTAATAGGTGTTTCAGCTGTTAGCCTTATTATTAACCCACTAACAAGAAACAGAGACCCTTTGACACTACACTTTTCTACTGTACTTTAAGGATGCACTGGCTCTACCAGCATCCTCAACATGAAGGCTCTAGCAGGACAGACCTACATCCACAGAATTTATAATAGAGAAGAAGTGACAAAGAATAAAAGAAAGAAACTGCTCAGTGAGCAGAAGGATGATTTACCCATAAAAGCAGATGAAAGTAATTTACTTCTTGCCCAGGAACTGAATATCTTAGCTTTACAGAAACCAGAATTACAAATGTACAATGTACTATGTTACAAGTACAATACAAATGTACTTATGTTACCTATCCACAAACAAGGGATTAAGAATACAGAATTGAGAAATTTGTAGAAAGGGAACAAATTAAATAATAATAAACTGAAGAATTTGAAGAGGAGTGGTTACTACCTATTGCCCAGGTACCTGTTAAGGAAATAATGATCATTTATCTGGATTTATTTATTTTTTAAATTTTCACTTTAGTGTAAAGCTCTACTTATAGATTAATATGAGTGACAGGCAACTTATAAACAATTACATCTACTATTCATAACAATTGTTAAGCATACACATGCTGAAAGTATGATCAGATATTATTTCATGTAGTCATGATATGCTCAGGGATTTGTATAGGAATCAATAATTTATTTGTATAAGTAGATTACTCCATCATATGGTATATAAATTAAATCATACAACAATACAATATTTCTAACATGTGTTCATCTATAGGCTGCATTAGTCATATAAGTTCAAAATGATGTTATCAGGTAAATAACATCGTAATTAATTATTTTGATGTAAATTGGTTTAAAGGCAATAGCTGCAACCAGACTAATTTTCAGCCTTTGGCTATTGCTGGCTTCCTAAATTAAGAAATGAAAAATTAAAATTTTGGTTAGGGCAATATTAGCTAGTTTGCAGAATCAAAGAATTTCTGTACTATTGTGTATACTAAAGTCAACTAAAACTTTGCTTTTTTACTACTGATTAATTAAGTTTTCTGTTGAGTTTTAAATTTTCTTTAGCGTGTTCTGTATATGCGGCTTAAGATGTACTAAACCAATGTCTTAACAAAAAAAATAAAGAAAAAAGAACACACAACAGTCAAACATCAACAGAATTTTTGACTAATTATTAGTAATGATAACACCACCTCAGTCTATAATGAAGTATTATCTGGTCACTAATACTCATAAAATATGTTTCAGGTTTTTTTTTTTGGAACATCACTTACTCTGTATATTCATGTTAGTTTTAAATTCAATTTTTTTAATTATACAACTAGATTTACTAATTTGGTAGATATAGAATGTAAAATTAGTAATAAAATTACAATATGCAGTATAATATTTTTGTTAATTAAATTCTTCCATTTTTAAACAATTATGATACAGAATAAATCAACACTGTTCATGTTTAATTTGTCACAAATTTCACAGAAATTTGATGTCATATTTTAATAAATTAGGTAACATATCCCATTCAAATTATGTTATACAAAAGATACAAGACTATAATCTTTAATCAGTTGTTCTTTATGGGAATTTTTATAGAACCTTTTTTTTTGTATTAATATTAATTGCAAACAAATAATAAATAATTATTAACATCTTTGGCTGATCCAAATTTTGAATCAGTTATATTTTTAATTATTGAAGTCATTTTAATACTTCTAATGCTTCATATAATAAGATAAAATATTACTATTATATCTTATATTTTAAAATAGATCTATATATTTATATATATTTAAGAATCTATATTTATTAAAAGTATTATTAGTCAAGAATTACTGATATTCCTAATTCTTGGTAAATTTCCAAGAATAATAAACTTCAGGATTTAGTAGTTACATGCATTATTGATTCTAAATGTTAAATTATATTATGAAATTCATGTAATACAATAATAAAGCATATTGTAATAAATTGATTTAAAATCCATTAGTAAGTTATACAAATATGAAGAAAAAAAAATATCATGAATATGTTTGTTTAAATTACACTGTTCCATTAGTTATTCAATACTGTACATTATGTATACTTTATAGATCATTAATTAACTCTTTGAAAGCATAATCGGACAACCTGCTCTACTGGAATAACTCCTGCTTGCATGATTAACTACTTATTCTAAGTAGATCTGAATTACTTTTTTTTTTTTGTTATAAAATAATGCATAAAACATCTTTTAATATTTATATAAAAGGGCTTTTTAGATAAGCTGACAATAATAATAATAATAATATAAGGTACAGAAGTAAGATGAAACAAATATAATGGTTAGAGCTTGACAAATTATATATGCATGGATTCTGTCCTATGCAATGTCATTAGATTCTTGTCTCCGCATCGCTTTATATCCATTGTATCTTTTCCTGTAACAATTATAAGTAATATATGTTTAACATTCTAAACTATGTCTGCATTCTTTTCAAATAAGTAGAAGTCACAAAGAAAAGGACATTTTTCGATGAGATTATAGTGTTCAGAAAAGTATGACATATTTCATCGTATTTCATTGGTTTATCTATTTATTCAAATGAATTTTACCAACATAACTATTGTAATATGATGTCTTCTACTTACATTTCATTTTTTTATTAATGTTTAATTTTATATTATGTTTTTCATTACAACATGTCTTAATAATAAAGTTTTTTTTTTTCTCAATATTTTAATAAGAGATGTTAAATATCAATAGATATTTTAAAGATCAAATACAATACTGAACAGTTTTTCTGAAAATAAACTGTAATGTTTACCTCTATATGTTTGTTTCACTAATTCTATAAAATATGATGTAATATTTTGGCAAAAATATAATTTTTAATTTGGCAAATATAATTTTTAATTTTATAATTTTTTGGTTATAATTTTTTACGCTTAGAAAGCATTCATGCCCACTCTGAATGACATTAGTGTAATCTCTTTATAGTCAAAACCCAAGTTTATAAAATGTTGTTAATTTAGGTTGTAATATCATATGTGTATGAGAAAATTTCTTAACATTTGGTTTTATTTTATATAGTTAGGTTGTGAAGTAGTCTATAGCAATAGAGTTACAATAATGTTATAAATATGATAATATATTTAGATATTTGTGTGTATTTATAAGTGAATTAAATAAAAAGTAAATTACACCACTTAACTGTAAAGAATAGAGTTATGAAAATAATTCATGTCTTTTTTGTTTTTGAGGATTTAAAAATGATAAAGGAAGCAGAATAAAATAAATGCTTGGTGGAAGACAATATTGTACTAAGATTGATCTTGATTAAATTTTTTGAGTAATTTTATCGGTAGCCTTGAAGAAATGAGGAGGGTAACACATTACATGCATAAAAAAAGTTTCTTACAATTTTTCTTTTTACCAAAAATTATAATTTTTGATGTAGGATGCCATAAAGTTCAGCTCTACACTTTTATATATATTTAACTGTTATTAAAAAAAAAATGTTACTCTATTAAATTACATAACTATTGATGTCTTAACTTTATAATAGTTGTGATGCAAAATATCTTTGAACAACTGCTATATATGCTTTGCAAACAAATTATAACATTAGTAGTTTTATTTATGAAGATAAGATATTCATCATCCTTACAAAATTCTTTGAAATTAAAAAAAAGAAATTGTTTAGGGTTCTTGATCCATTTTTATATTAATTCATTGATTGTGTTATCGCAACTAATATTCTTCCATTTTATAATTTAATATAAATTAAATATTTCCTACAAATACAGTAACAAAATTAGAAAAATAATATATAATTACAACAGTTATATTAATGAAAAACAAACAGATTTATCATTGTCTAATCATTGTACAGCAGTATTCGTCAGGAATGACGTCTTCAAAAATAAAAGAACACTAAATTAATATAAAAAATGTTGGATAATCAAAATCAGTATGATTAACTAGTTAACACAATAAAAAAAATTAAATATACTCATAAAAATGTGTCAAGAATTCTTTTTATCCTACTTTAGCTATTTTATTTACTGACCAATTTGGCAGAAATTTTAAATAGACCAAAAGGATTCTCAAGGTTATATTAATTATCAATTCTTTTTTTGACTACAAAAAAAAAATATTACTTTCAAATTGAAACTCAATTTTTTTTTTTTTATAACTAAGGAAATTTATTTTGTAGTTAAAATAATAACTATCATTGCTAACACTATAAGTTGAAGATTAATAAAATTTGTAAGTTACAAATTTCTCTTATCTGTAAAAAGAATATTACTATTAAAACTGGTCACAACTATTCAGTGTTTCTATATGAATGATTGAAAATGTCCTCAGAATTAAAAAAAGTTTTCTTCATTTAGCCTCTTATAAGTATTGATCAGTGTTTAGATTATGAAAGTAATATACATGTTCTTTTGTTACAACCCTACAAAAAAAAAAAAAAAATCTCTAACAATTAAATCTGATGGATCTTAAAAAATCCAGTAATCAAACAATTCACCAATTAATTACAGTTTTACATTGTTTCCACATTGAGAACAATGCTATTATTTTATTGTTATTATTATTATTATTATTATTGTGTTAACACATGTAACTGATAATCCATAAAAACAACCAGCATTTAAAATGTTTGAAAACTGCAATTTTATTTTGAAGTGTTTTATTTTATTTCTTTGCAACAAAAAGTTATTATTTTGAAGTGTATTTTTATAGTTTTATGAGTAATTTTATTTACTTGCAAAATTTCAGCCAAATTGATAAAGTAGATAAAACAAATATCCTTATCCATATAAACCAATACATTGAACTCACTGTATAAAAATATTTTAAATATAGATTAATATACACCTTAACAGTTTTTAAGCAATTTTTATTTATGTTGGTAACACTAAAAATTTTAAAAAAAAATTGTTAATATAATATTTACTGAACTCTTCTAAATAGTTTTAACAACAGTAGATACCATGGTGCCGTCAAATAATATTAAAAAAAAACACATCTTATATACAGTATATACATACTTTAAACTGTTAAAAGGTAAATGAAAAACTTTTTATGGATGAATTTAAATAAAATATATTGATCAATTATAAATAATATATACAATTTTTTTTTTAGCCAGCAAACAACAGTTGGGTAAAGGAAGAATACAACAAGAAACTTTAAAGAAGATTATTATATTATCAGCAGCATTTTTTAAATAAATATAAATTTATTCACAGTGATTTTCTAAAAAAAAAAAAAAAAAAAAAAAATGGTTTTGGTTAAGTGTTTTTGTTATTGGTTTACCGACTAATGCCCCTACTTACAAAATAGTAATATGTATGTTGCAAAAGGTTATACCATCTTTTAAAAATTAATATATGTGTATTGTTAACATCATTTATATGGAAGTGACAAAAACTAATTCAAGGAAGTCAGTATTTATCATTTACATTATTATTTTAATGTATAATCTGTTGTCATTTATACATATATATATATTTTTAAGCACAACTTAGATTTTTTTTTAATTAAGACAATGTATATTATAAATATTATTAATTCTTAAAATATTAATTATGTGATTTATATTCTATTATTTTATGGTAGTGTATTATTAATGTTTTAGAATTTTAGATATTTCATTGTTATTGTAAATTATGAGATTTATAATAAAAAAAAAAAAACAAACACAGAACTCATGAACGTGTATTCCACAGTATAGAGTTTCTGACTTGAAGTTTATTATGACTGACTTATGCTTATAAATTCTTTGTAAAAGAGTCATCAAAAGATCTTATAAAATTTATAAATCAACTTACAAATTTTATGAATAATGTTTACAAGTTCACTTGCATAAATGGATTTAAAACAAATTTTTGTATTTGATAATTATAGAAAGTAATATTGATATTTATTCATATTACCTAAACCCCTAGAATAATGTATATAACTTTATAAAATTATCTGAAAAGCTTATTTCTCAAAGAAAGGCCTGATTTTTAAAACTATTTATAAATATCCATTGTTTGTTTTAACCATGGTTGAAAACAATTATACAAATTCAGGGTTTTTTTTAACAATATTATTTATGTAAGAAATAGACTGTTTTTTTTTTTTTTTTTATATAGACCACTGGAGAAAATAATATGAGATAAGTTTCATCAGTTTTGTACCTTATTGTTGTGGAAAAAAAAATTAATAATTAGTATCTATTTAAAATAGTGGGACTGTAGTTTTAGTATGCTTGAATTTCATATAGCAGAACTTTTTCAAGAATTGATTGTCAAAATATCTTTTTTGATTATTTATTTCAGTTTTTTTTTCTGTAGGAAGTTGGAAAATTTGTTCAAACCAAATGCCCAGTAACCTACACATACTGGATATGTGGGGTTCACTGCCTATGTGGTGGGACCCACTAAAAACCACTCCCTCACATAGGGTGGTGCTGGAACTGAAGTCAAGGCATAAACATCAGCATCACTTGTCATCACAGGCACACTTCTCATTCACACTAATACTTACATATACATTCATTCATTATTTACACTCAATATTTACAGTTATGTACACTTAAATTCACTATTTACTTATAACAATTACAGCTCAGAGTTTATAACATAGCTATGCCAGCCTCAGACGGCAGGAACGCGTCCCTTAGGAGCCACTGGTGACGACAATGCCAAGGCATCCCCACCACCCACCCCTGAAGGCTGGGGCTCATCGTCATCCTCGGCTATTCATTTCGGTTTTGAATTATTTATTATTTGACTGTATTCATCAACATGGGTACAGAAGTTTTTGCCCTGGCAATTGGTGTAGGTAACCTGGAGGGGGAAGGACAGTGGATCATTATTTTAATATCATAGATTTTTGCATCATCATACAAATATCCAAATTTTTTTTTTAATTAAAAGCTATAAAATAATTACCATAAACTTTTATTAATAGTTCACCTCATAAAAACATATTTTACTTACATATTTTCTTTAATAATATCTATATATATAAAAATGTTATGTTGGTTTGTGTACGCTTCAAAAACTCAAAAAGTTCTGCATCGATTTAGCTCAAATTTTGACACTATGTACAACCCGCTTCAAAGATTGTTTTTATCTATTTCTTGCATCAGTAACATACCGAGTTTTTAGATTATTTATCATAATCTATGCATAGTAATTGTAGGAGTTATTCGGGAAATTTCGGAAAACCCCGTATTTTAATAACTCAGAAACTCTATTATTATTCTAACGAGCATGAGTTTGATGAACTCGGGGAACTCCAAAGCGGGAGCCTCCAGGTTATACGGCAAAGGTTCGAGCCAAGCGAGCTGTAGGAAGGGCTAGAGCGAAGCAAATCCTGATCTGCTAAATATCCCCTGACCGCGACGGGAAACCGGCAGTAACTGTTTAGCACGGGCGAAGCTGCAGTGGGGATGCTAGTTAAACATAAATACAATAGAATCAATGATTTTCAAGTAATAGATTGATAACTTTGAAATTGTTCAGAATTACTTTATTTATTATGACATCCTGATACAATTCAAAGTATTTAAATCGATTATATAATATTGTATATCCATGCATGCAATAAATTAAAAGATACATTTCAAATAACAAATCCAACTTGATGAGAAAGATTGATTTTACACATGCTTTGATCAGTTAGGAAGGCTTAATTTAAACATTATATAGTTACTGTTTAAATGTTTTACTTTATAAAATTACCATAGATAAATTATATTGCTTTAATTAAAAACTTAGGAATGTCATTTGTAGAATTCTTTACAAGTTGATAATTTTATGGTTATAATGTGTAATAGTGTTCCACACTTCACATTTGCTCATGCTGAGTCTTATATGTAGTTGATTGTTGTATGTTAAACCAAGCTAGTGAGTGAATTTTCTATCTTATTTTGACTGTATACTATAATTCAGTTTTATGTTAAAATGAATTGCAATAAGCACTAATTAATTACATGAGACATTAATTTATTTTTAATATCTTAAGCTAATAAATATACTACATAGCAAAATATATTTGTTAATGTTGTTCTTAAATGTTTACAGAATAATTAAAAATGATAGTCAAAACATGATTCTATTGTATATGTTCAAGCAATCTTTCCCATTATTTTAGTTTTTTGTTATGCCATGCAAATGCAGTTAACATTTACGTATAAAGATGTGCATATGCAATTATTTTTTCCGTAATTTCAAACATAAAGTGAAAAATGACTGATGATAGAAATTTATTCTAACAGTAAAAGTATTTTCATACTGCCATCTATTGGTTGACAAAAATGAAAAATACCTAATTTAATTTTTATATGTAATATGCAGAGTGATCAACTCAAGATGGCCACTGTTGAGATCTCAGAAATTTTAAATGGGTAACCTTCCCTGGATTTTTCACTACATTAGATTTTCGCTCTTTTAAGCCATCTTAATTTTTAGGTATTTTTCTCTAAATGTAATCATTATAGGACTAAATATTGGTGATACTGAATTGTACACAGCATGTATAGATAAGATCGCCTTTGTTTCCATGTAAAACTTTGAATAAAATTGAAGAAATTTTCTCTTTGTGATAAACTATCAGTTCTGAACACAAATTGTAGAACATAGTCTTACTACCTTTCTTATTAAAACATTAACATTTTTATTAAAATTATGCAATTTCCTATTTGTTTAATATAGTTGTAGTTGAATAATGTTATAATATTTTTCTTTAGATATAATCTATTAACATTCCCGTGTATTATATTGAAAAAAATTATATATATTTTTGCTTATCGTATGTTTTATTTGTACTACCTGTATTATTCAAGTAATCAATATTATTTTGTACAATTTTAAAATTAGATTTTTTAATGGCTATTGCATACTAAGTATAATTTAAATCTGTTGATTGCATGAATCATTTTTAAAATATCAGTACATTTCACTGCATATTTAATCAAAATGTTAAATAACATTTACTGGGCCTTTTCTATTTGTTTACAAAAATATATTTCAAGAATCTGAGGTACTGGCGCTGTTTCACTTAGTGTTATGTAGTAAACTTTGTGCCTACCTTTGCTATCTGTGTAATTTTATGTTAAAAAATGTAATGTCTGTATTACATACTTTTTTTAATTTTTAAAAAGTAATGTAATTGATCTACAAAAAAAAATTATACGAGTTATAATGGAAGTTGTTGAGGTCTGGTTAACTGACAGGCTTTAGGTAAATGTCTTCATTTATTGCGCAGCCAATTGACTGTGTTGGTCCAGAGGCAAATTCCTCCATCTGTTAATACCAATGGTGCACTAGCTGACCAGCCTCAGTATCCTCAATAAGGAGGATCTAGCAAGATCAAATCTATTCCCTCATAACTATTAATGGGAAAGAAGGGCTGTAGGATAAGGAAAAAGGATGGGTACTAAGAAATGACAGAAAAAGTAAAGAGTAATTAACTAAACATACCATTTTTCCCGGATTTTATGACTAAATTACATATATTTACATTTACCTTATAATTAATAATAATATAACATTTTCTAGATAATGATCCATTTTCTAAAAAAAAATTTGTGGTTTAAGTGATTATAAACTTCCTATAGATCACTTTGGAATGGTGTAGAGTTTGTGTGTGTGTGTGTGTGTGTCCTTAAATATATATTGTGTAATAGTAAAAGTAAAATCATTAAATTTACCCCAGTTTTCAATCAAATTTAAGGGACTCCTCTCCTGAAAAAATCTATCAGCATCACTGAACAGTTATTGTTGAATTCACTCTCACCAAAATATATTTCCATAAAATCTCTTCCAAAATGTTTGTACGCATTTTTAAGGAGCCAGGTTACCTACTAAAAATAAGAGATATTACAGTCATTTTATTATTGGTTACTTCCCTGTGCTGTATGGTAGATCTTTTTAAGTAAAAATAGTTGTAAAATCATAATTTATAACAGTATTAATTGTGCCTCACAGCTTACTGCAGAATTGGTTAATTACTGCCTAACAAAATATTTGTTTTTAAAATTAAAATTAATTTTTTTATTAAAACTACTAACTTGTCACATTATTGACACATGCACATAGCAATGTTAACAGAGATTTAATGAAACTTAAGATTTTTTGAAAAAATAAATTATATTGAAATTGATGTAGTTCCACTCAATTTCCTTCATCCTGGCATTGCCAGCTTTAAAATCATACTATAATTATAAAATCAATTAGTCTGTTTTCCTTTTAGTCATTTCTATTACTAGAAATCATCTTATGAAATTGTTCACGAAGAAGATTTTACTTCCTGATCCTTGAAGGACTTTTTCATGTGAATGATGTTAACTTTTGTCTCATTTCCAAAATGCATGGTAAGACAAAAAAATTTTTTAATACTGTTTTAATGTGTTACTGGTTTTTTTCCAACCTATGTAAATTTTTAGCAACACTGAAAAAATGTTAGAAAGAATTTCCATTTCCTTTTAATGTTGATAAATAATATTTATTTAAAGAACAAAATAGTTTTTTAATGATATTTGTATATTTCTTTTATCATTTTAAATTTAAATTGTGATTGTTAATTAACTATTTAAGCAATATTTTTATTCCTTTGTTAATATTGTACTGAATTGCAATAAATCAATTTAGAATAATATTAAGAAGTATTTCTCGTTAAGTTATATCAAGTAGCAATAGATACTATGATACAAGACTACTCACCTTTATCAGACTCATCAGTCATATCTACAATAATTTCTTTTATTTAATCACTTTTATTTTTTTTCTCTTAAAAATTAGATTTATCTTATTGATTATTTTTAATAAAAATAATAGCAATAATAAATGACAATAATTGATCAAATAAATGAGTGATAATCAATAAATGGACAAAATGAGATAAACTGTACTTTTTATGTGACTGCTTAATTTTATTTCCTGGACTAATTTACTTTTTTGTTCCCTGATCAAATAACAGCATTGTTTACACTGTGAAAATGTCTTTTATTTTTTAATCAAAATTTATTTGTATAAATCTTTAAATTTAATAAAGAAAAAAAATTGAATCTGCTCCAATTGCTTTGTCAAATATTTAGAATATACTGAATTTTTTGTTAACTTATGTTAAAAATGTTATATATATATTCAGGCTCTTTTCTTCTTGCATTAGTGCACTTATTCCCAAACAATACCTATCATAATCTTGGACTGCCTCTACTTCCGATAGATTGGTACTATACTACTACAAGGAATCCTTCAGACATTCAAAGCATACTCAAATTAATTTCAAAGCATATTGTCACAAAGTGGTTAAAAAAAAGATGGGATGAGATAGTTAAGAAGTTTGAATATAAAATTGAGTCTGCTTTAATAAAAGTTATTCAGTTGTTATTAAAAATCATTAACATAATTTCTTTTTTTTTTTGTAATTAAATTTATAATCAAATTAATTAATGTCGATCAGTCTTGGAACAACATTTTTGTTCAGAAATGCAGAGAAATGGTCTAATGAGTTGTACTTGACCAGTTTTGTGTTTTGATTTAAATGAAAATCCTTCATCTTTTGTTGTAGAATGAATAGTCAATATAATAAATCTTTATTGTTTACAAATTTATGAATGTGCAACTTTTTTGTAAAGTATACCATTATTTTGTAATTTAATATAACGTGGTACATGCATGTTTGCTTGTATTTTTAAAATTGTATCTTGAAAATTATCATTAATGTATTAAATTTTGACATTAGAAAATTGTTCATTGTGATTCATGTGTTCTTTCACTGTGATTATGTACCTATAATATTTTATAATAAATTAGTGTAGAATCCTGACTGACGGTATACATAAAAGTATTTTATTTTTTATTACTACATACAAATTTACATGATAATTCTCTTCAACACAAGAGGTTTATATCTTATCAATTTCTTTTTATTATTTAAGGTGATATAAATCAATAAAACCACTAATTTTAATGTATTTTGTCAATAATTAATGTGCAAAGTACTAGCCTCCTTTTAAATATCAGAAAAATATTTATTCTCTATTTACATAATAATTTACCTATAGATTATTATGATTTTACTAGATTAGTTTCATTTTCTATTTTTATTTGGGAATTTTAATGTTTTTTACAATGATATTCCCATTACATGTACATAATTTGAAGAATAAATTTGGAAGTTTTGTTACCTACAATTTAAAAATTGTATGCTCCAGTGCCCTCCTTCCATCTTGATTTACGCTTACAGACAGTGTGCTAAATTATCCATAATGGTAAAACATACACAATTTGAATTGCAGAATTGGTGCATGAAAATAATAGCCGTTTCCCACAGATTGTTTTTAGCCCAGTATCAAAATAACTCTCACATCTATGCTTTTGTTCTTACTAATTATAAATCAATCCTATCAACCTGTTACTATGGTATCCTGCTATCATGCAGTTAGTATATTAAACATAAAATAAACATTTCCTGTGATATAAAAATAAATATTAAAAATAGAATATTATGGAGTTCCATAAATCTCTTTGTGTAAAAAGGAAATTTTTACAGTAGCTTCATTATGTAGTCTATGACATTATGGAATGTCATAGGCTATATTAAATTGTTTATTAAAATGTGTAAATAATAAATAATCCATTATGGTGCTGCACTTCTTATTTAGGCTCCTAGGTGATGAGCCAGTATATTCTCATGCTCCTTTTTTATGGTGAGCCACTCCCAATATCTTTTTCAAAAGAGGTTTTATTGAAATTGAAGACAAGATTTTACAATCTTGTCTTCAATTTCAATAAAACCTTTGTGAAAAGTATTTATGCGATTTCAGTTTACCAACACCAATTCATGATGAACAAGATAATGAAAATTCCCAATGATACAATGTACCAAAATTCTTTTAATATCAATGAATTAAAAGAGTATATAAATATTAACCATTATAAATTAGTACAGATCAGCGCCAAGTATATGATTTCATCAGTCACAATATCCACAGTGACAGAAAAAAAGTATTATTTTAGATGCTCCTGGAGGCACTGGGAAAACCTTTTTGATTTACTTATTGCATGCATATGTTTGATCAACAAATATTTTGGCCCTCAGTGTATCATTGCCATGCATCGCTGTGACATTCCTTGCTGGTAGTATACTGCTCATTCAACCTTTAAATTCCTGTTAAATGTATCATGTGGACAAGAGTCAATTTGCTCTATATATGAAAAGGTCCTCTCCGGTAAAATTTTGTAAGATACTAGACTTTATTTTATGAGATGAATATGTGATTCATAGAGCTCATTTTGAAATGATTATAGGTCATGTGATAGATGATGGGAAGCATAACTTCTGTCTTTGCCAGTGTGGGAAAGGCTGCAACAGGAATGTTAGTATATAAAAGCTCTCAAGAGAACAATAGCCTGACAGAGAAGTTTAAATGAAACAGTAAATTAATCACCATCAGTGATTAATAAATCCTTCTGATTCAAAATACCCTACTCTGATCATAGTAATAACCCCTAAAACCTTTAATGTCATTATCTGACTTCTGGAAGTTTGATATTACATGCAGTAATGTGTTTTCATTTGTAAATTTATTTTATAAATCTACGCATTTAGTAAAGTAGTTGAAAAATTAGAATATATGAAACATAATCAAGGATATTGAATGTAGTATTTTTAGGCCAAGAAATTAACACAAAATAGGAAAAATGTGAAAGCAAGGGCTTTGTACGTCTATCATTAATTTATTCCATGTTTTTATGTAAGGGTTCTGTAGTATTTACTATTTGAAAAATACTGATTAAATTTAAAAGGATCTTGAGAATATATCCCAACCTCATTAATAAAAACAATCATTTAGAAAAAAACTTTTTTCCCCACCAGAACAGAGTTTCAGATAAAAAACAATAGTAACACCAAGATGTACCAAAAAAAAAACTATTAGCACCAGTAGTTAAGAATTTAGCGTATGACCTTTTGTTACTTCAGGAAATGAAATGTTAACAATATTCTTACAAAATATTTTGAATTTGTGAATATAGACACATTAATATATGATTAACAAAAACTGTTAATCATATAAACATCCTCAAAAGAAAAAAATAAGTTTTAGTTAAGTTACATAAATAACAATTTTTAAACATTTATAATTATAACTATGATTTAATTATGCTATCCCTATGGAAAAGTTAATTAAAATTCATAACACAGAAGAAATAGAAATATTAAAGAAACTAGAATCCTTCTAATAGTGCATACCTTACATTTTAAATTTGCAGAAAATTGCATTAAAAATAATGCACAGCAGCTTTTAACCACAATATACTTTTTGTATGATTTAGCTGTGTAAAACATTCCTTGTAATCAATTTAAATACTATTATGGAATTTTCAGACACTATTTTTCTAACTGCACTTAAAACAAATTTTCGAGAAAATGTAATATAAAATAACATTTAAAGACATTTATAAATAACATTAAGAAATGAAGAAAAATTTGGTTTAGTAAATAGCTAGTAGTTTTCTTTGGTGCAGACTTTCAAGTACAGCCCACCTGGCTGGTTTAGTGGTTAACTCGTCATCGTAAATCAGCCAATTTCGAAGTCCGAGTTCTTACGTTCAAACCCTGGTGAAGACTATTACGTTTATACGGATTTGAATATTAGATCTTTGATACCGGTGTTCCTTGATGGTCGGTTTTTTCACTTAACCACAGGTCGACCTGAGACTGTATATGACTACACATCATTTACATTCATCCATCCTGTAAAGTAATACCTTACGGTGGATCCGGAGGCTAAACAGTAGGTTTTCTGAAGTGGTTTTTATTTACTTTTAGCTAGTATTTTATTTATTAATCATTATAAATGATTTTTTTTAGCAATATAATAAGGTTATTAGATACGCATCTAATAACGCATGAAAAAGTCAAATTTTGTGATTGAGAAATAGTGAATTGTGTCTCACTTCTCTGATCGTAAAACATTTTTTTTTTTTTTTTTAATACTACGATATGAACTGAATCTGGAGCAGTTGCCATAGAAACCAAGCATTCTGTTCACATAAATAACCGGTCGGCTGCGTTGTTATATAGTATCAGTTACAAAGGAATCGGCGTGAGTGATTGCGTTTCATACGGAGGCCCCGGTTAGGCATGGCATTTTCAGAAACGCTACACATCATTCATCTTCTTCCTCTGATAAAACATCTAACAGTGGTCCCGGGGCTAAAAAAAAAGTTATAATGGAATCATGGTACATGATATCTTATTCTTTATATCATAAAATGAAATGTAAAAGTTTGAAGAACCCCGAAAGTATAATTTTATTTATACACTGTATAAAACACTATTATCTTGTGTTTTTATTTTCAGAAATATAAAAAATACCTCAAATTAAAAACTATATTTGTTACCAGAATTTTTAATGAACGTTAAATAAATTATGTACGCCGTGAATATTAACCTGACAGTTTTCTTGATCATGTGTTTTCAGTAGAGTATTTTGTTTAAGACGTTTGTACAATTTTCGCTGTTTGTTTCAAAAATTTTATTTCAAAAAGTGAATATACTTCATTCTTAATTACACTAGTAAAATCTTTTTTTCTGCTGTATATAATTTTTGTTCTTACTTTTTTTACCGTTTAAAACATAATGGTTAGATTTACGTTGCCGAATGCTGTGAAACCACGTTTTACATCTGAACAGTACGAATTGTTTGTTACTGGATTAAAGAATTTGTATAAAAAAAAGTTATTGTCCGTAGAGAAAGCCTATCATTTTCACTACTTTCATTCTCCTCAATTAGAAGATATAGATTTTGAAGCTAAACCTATGATAATGTTCGTTGGACAGTATTCTACTGGTAAGACTACACTTATTAAACATTTGTTAAAAACTGATTTTCCTGGTATAAGAATAGGACCTGAACCTACAACAGATAAATTTATTTCAGTCATGTTTGGGAATAGTGATAGAATGATACCTGGTAATGCTCTTGTAGTTGATCCTAAAAGACAATACAGGCCTCTTTCAAAATTTGGTAATACATTTTTAAATAAATTTCAGTGCTCTACTGTACGCTGTGATGTTTTGAAAAATCTAACAATTATTGACACACCTGGTATACTATCTGGTGAAAAGCAACGGGTTAATCGTGGTTATGATTTTGTTGGGGTATTGAAATGGTTTGCTGAGCGTGTAGATAGAATGATCTTGCTTTTTGATGCACATAAATTAGATATATCTGATGAATTTAAAAGATGCATTGAAGCCCTACAAGGGCATGATGAAAAAATTAGAATTGTTTTGAACAAATCTGATATGGTAGATCAGCAACAATTAATGAGAGTTTATGGAGCATTAATGTGGTCTTTAGGCAAGATAATTAACACACCTGAAATAACAAGAGTTTACATTGGTTCATTCTGGGATCATCGTTTACAACATAGTGAATGTAAGAAACTGTTTGAAATGGAACAGAATGACCTGTTGAAAGATCTGATGTCTTTACCAAAAAATTCAGCTATCAGAAAACTGAATGATTTTATTAAAAGAGTTCGTTTAGTTAAAGTACATTCATATATTATGGGAACATTACATAAAAACATGCCATTAATATTTGGTAGAGAAAAAAGGAAAAATGAATTAATTTCATCATTAGAAAGTATATTTCATGAGATACAGTTAACATACAATATACCACTTGGAGATTTTCCTGATTGTAAAAAGATGCAAGAACAGCTTGCAGTGTTTGATTTCTCAAAACTATATCATCTTGACCGTCTTTTATTGGAAGATGTAAACAGAATGCTCGACAGTGATGTAGCAGTACTTATGGATTGTCTAGATCTTAGTGAAGATCCGACAGAGACAGAATCTATCATTTCAGGAGGTGTGTTTGATATTGTAAAGGACACAGATAGCCCATTTGGGTTTGCACAAAGTGAAGGAGTAAATGCTGGTTTTGGTGAAAAAGATTGGATTGTTAATAAACAGCGAGAAAAATATGATATTGTATTTAAAAACCTTAAATCATCTGATGGAAAAGTATCACTACGTGTTGCAAAAAGTGAAATGATTAAATCTCAATTGCCAAATTCTGTACTTTCTGAAATATGGAAGTTATCTGATGTAGACAATGATGGCTGTCTTGATTGTGATGAATTTGCATTAGCTATGTATTTGATTGACATTAAATTAAATGGTTATGATCTTCCATCAATTCTACCTAAACACTTGATTCCACCATCCATGAAACAGAAACTTGAAACAGAGGCATCTTAGCAGTTTTAATTAATGAATTAGTAACATATCATTTAAATTATGTGTTATTTTATTTTTGTGGAGAGTAAAACTGTTTTTTTAAATTTAGTTATTTTAATTTCATTAAATTATTTTAAAAACTAGTCTTATAACACTCAGAGAAGCATAGAGGAAGACTCATCCAGTATTACCACAAATATTTATTTGTTATATCTAATAATTCTAGATATTATTCCTCAATCATGTAACCTATTCTAGTTTTGTGAGGAAAAATTGATCAGTTAAATAGAATGCATTATCAGTCAAACGTGTCTTTACAATATTTTTAATGAACTTTCATTCACAAGCATTTTCTCTTATTTTTGTACAGTTTGTGTATGTAGTTATATTTTGAAATGAGTAAATTATATTATTCAGAATAACAAATTAATAGTGATCATAATAAAAGTAAATCATTTTTAAAACTATTACAGTCGTTTCATGTGTGTGATGTAGTATGAATTAATTTGTGTAAATGTTTTCAAACTTAAGTAAAATTAATGATAAAAATACATTTCTACATAACTTTCATGTTAATAGTTATTTAAAAAAGTTTTATCAGTTATAACATATGACTAATCTTTTTGGATTTATTATATTACCAAATTATTGTTTCTGGTGAATGGAAGTATATACAATTAATTGTTTCATTATAAAAAAAGGTTCATTTATATGTTGTGTTGCATGCATTTAACAATTTTTTCTTATGGTTGTGGCACATGTAAAGATCCGAGATACTATATTCGCAACACATCCATAGGGCAATAATCAAATTTGCTTATTTTGAGAGTAAATATTTACTATGCAGCCAGCCCTTGCAGCTGATTAAAATATTATTTACTAGGAAAAATATCACTTGCATTTCAGTGAACTTTGTACGCTGATATGCAGCTGTATTTTTGGCTTATAGGTAAACACTTCATTCCTCACTTTCCCTTGTGAGCCTCACTGGAGTCCTGATATTCCTCTCTGTTTAGCCTCCTGAACTACCATAAGGTATTACTTACTTGAGGATGATGTGAATGAAGTGTAGTCTTGTATAATCTCAGGTCGACCACTCCTGAGAAATGTGGTTAATTGAAACCCAACCACCAAAGAACACCTGTATCCACGATCTAGTATTCAAATCCATATAAAAATTTTCACCTTTACTAGGATTCGAACCTTAGAACTCTCGACTTCAAAATCAGCTGATTTGGATGTCACGTTAATCACTAGACCAGCCCGGTGGGTGTCCTGATATTCCTAATGATGACTACTGTCTTTTTTGGGGCTATCAGGACTAGGAAAGGGGCAGGGTGGTGACTGGAACGTCACAAGGAGGGTGGTCTTCCCCTACAGGGGTTGGGATGTCATTTTTGGGATTGGCTTGTGAGTCATGTTAGATTGCTTACAACCATAACAGTTATGATATTTAACACATATAGATGTGTAGCACACTTCCAGCTGTTAACAACTTTTAGAAGATTAAGAAGACTTCTGTTTGATTTGATAGAAAATTATTAGTCAGCGATGTATTCTTAAGTCAAATTGAGTTTCAAATAGGAGAGGGGACATGCGGGTCCAGAATTCCCATTCACTTATACCATATAATTGACTGGAGTTTATTTCCTTGTATGAAGTAAAGGAAGTATTATGATGGAAAAATATTTAAATTTTCAGATTTCAGCAGAAATGGTCTGCATGTACATATGTAACTATGTACATACATATCTCTGTAACTCAAACGATTAGCTGTAGGATGTAGAAATTTTGATTTAGGACTGTTGTAACATCTAGTTGTGCACCTTCCATTTTAATTGCAATCATCTGAACCAAAAGTATCCAAAAAAATACCAAAATCCTATAAAATTTGGATTTTAAGCCCTCATTGAGAGCTTTTCAACAATATATCATAAATGTTACTTATTTTCATTGGTTCCAGAGCCAAATAAAATTTTAATTAATTAAATATTTGGATCTTACAAGGGAAGACTTATCATATCGTAATCTTTTCTCTTCCTTTTTTTATATTCAGTGATCCATCTACATTATTTCTACTACATTTCATTACATTTGTTCTTCTTTATTTTCATAGTTGTTGCATAGGATTTCATCCATGCCATTCAAAGTTTCTGCTAAATCTTTTTTACTCTGCTAGAATTATTATATTGTCAGCAAATCGTACCATCTTGATCTTTTATCTTGCTCTGGCATGGCATTTTTCACACACGCTACAATTCATTAATCATATCCTCTGAAGATATGCCTTAATGATGGTTCTGGGAGTTAAAAAAAATCTTTATCTTTTCACCTTGCACTGTTACTCTGGTTCTAAATTGTTCTTTAACATCATTAAATGTTAGTTCTATGTAAGGATTAAAAAGTAACGGGAATAGGGACCATCCTTGTTGGACTCCCTTTTTTATTATCGCTTCTTTTCTATGTTCTTCGATTATTACTGTTGCAATCGTTTCCTGCAAATGTTAGCAATTGTTCTTCTATCTCTATACTTGAACCCTAAATTTTTCAAAATGCTGAACATTTTATTCCAGTTTATGTTATCAAATGCCTTTTCTAAATCTATAAATGCCATGTATGGTGGTTTGTTTTTCTTTAATCTTCTACTATTAATCTGAATGCTGAAATTGCTTCTTTTGTTCCTATACTTTTTCTGAAACCAAATTGGTCTTCTCCTAATACTTCTTCCACTCTCCTTTCAATACTTCTGTACAAATTCTAGTTAAGATTTTTTACTCATGAGTAGTTAAGCTAATTTTTCTGTATTCTTCACATTTATTTGCTCCTGCTTTCTTTGGAATCATGACAATAACACTTTTTGAAGTCTGGCGGAAAATTTCCCTTTTTCATAAATTTTACACACTACTTTGTATAATTTATCACTTCTTCACCTGCACTGGGCAGTAATTCTACTGGTATCCTGTCTATCCCAGGAACCTTTTTGCAATGTAGATTTTTTAACGCACTATTAAATTCATATCTCAGTATTGTATCTCCCTTTTCATCCTCTTCAACTTCTTCGATAACACCAGTTTTTAATTCATTTTCTTCATAAAACTCTTCAATATATTCCACCCATCTATCGATCTTTTCTTTTGTATTATAAATTGGTATACCAAATTTATTTAACACATTATTGGCTTTTAATTTATGAACCACAAAATTCTCCTTTACTTTCCTGTATGCTCCATCTATTTTACCAATGATCATTTCTCATTCTGCCTCTGAATACTTTTCTTTAATCCATTCTTCTTTCGCTAATTTGCACTTCCTGTTTATGATATTTCTAAACTGTCGATAGTTGTATTTACCTTCTTCATCACTAGCATTCTTATATTTTCTACATTTATCCATCAGCTGAAATATATCCTCTGATATTCAAGATTTTCTACCAGATCTCTTTGTTTGCCTAAGTTCACTTCTTGATTTAAGAATTTCCTATTTAACATTCTCCCATTCTCCTTTTATATTTTCTACTTTATTGTTTTTACTCAGACCTCTTGCAATATCCTCCTCAAAATTCTTTTTTACCTCCTCTTTGTCAAGCTTCTCTAAATTCCAATGATACATCTGATGCCTTTTCTTCAGGTTTTTAAACCCCAATCTACATTTCATTATCACTAAATTATGGTCGCTGTCAATGTCTGCTCCATGATATACTTTGCATTCAAGGATTTGATTTCTAAATCTTTGTTTAACCATGATAATTTATCTGATACCTTGCAATATCACCAGGTTTTTTCCATATGTGTATTCTTCTATTATGATTTTTAAAGTGGTTGTTGGCAATTACTAAATTATACTTTGTGCAAAGCTCAATAAGTCAGTCCCCTCTTTCATTACTTTTGCCCAGCCTGTATTCACCCACAATATTTCCTTCTACATTTTCCAATTCTAGCTTTCCAATCTCCAATTATTATTAAATTTTCATACCCTTTTACATGTTTAATTGCTTCGTCAATTTCTCTGTATACACATTCCACCTCATCATCATCATGGGCACTTGTAGGCATATAGATGTTAACAGTCGTTGTCGACTTAGGTTTTGATTTTATCCTTATTACAATGGCTGTATCACTAAGCTGTTTGAAATACTGTACTCTCTTCCCTATCTTCTTGTTCATTATGAAGCCTAGTCCTGCTTGCCTTTACTTACTGCTGAGGTAATTATTCTAAAATAACCTGACTAAAAGTTGTCTTCTTCTTCCCATCGAACCTTGCTAATTCCTATTACATCTACAATTAACCTATCCATTTCCCTCTTTAAATTTTCTAACTTGCCAACCTTTTTTAGACTCCTAACATTCCAAGCTCCGACTTGTAGAATGTTATTTTTTAACTTTCTGGTGACACCTTTCTTAGTAGTCCCCACCCATAGATCTGAACAGGGGATTAGTTTACCTGCGGAATTTTTTACCAAGGAAGGCACCTCCATCTTTGTTTTTGAAAATGCAGAGAGTTTCTTTTTACACATTTTCTTGGAAAAAATACAGCTGTAGTTTTCCATTGATTTCAGTTGCGCAGTACTCAAAAGATTGAGTGCTCCTGACTCAATCGTTCGTTTAAGTCCTCCTGACCTATGCCTTAACATCTACTTAAAGAACTGCTGTCCTCTTTCAGGAAACATTTCTTAGTCTGACTCTCAACAGATAACTCGCCGACATGGTTACACCTTCGGTTCAGCTACTCTGTATCACTGATCAAGCAAGCCCCCTCACCATCGGCAAGGTCTCATGATTTGTAGAGAGAGAATTATAATTTAGAATCATATTATTTTTGGATTTTCTACTTTAATTTTTTTTAATGTTATTTAATTATTCTGGAATTTCTGTTTAATTTTGTCTGCATTAAAGGTGAGTACAGAGTGACTGAAACTATACCCTCACAAGAACAACTTTTATATGAGGCACACATGCCTAATCTTTAATAAATTGAAAAAAATTCTTTTCTTTCAGATCATTACTACTATAATATTGTTGGACAATATTCTCTCTAAGTCAGAGTTCATCATCATTTTCATTTGTATTTGTCTTTTGTTGCCAATAATTTAATTGCTCTTTGGTTTGTTACAATTCTTCTAATCTTAATTTGTGTACACATTTTCTAGTTTTCAAATTTTCTCTCTCTCTTTGTATTCATCATCCTCTATATTTTTTATTCTTTCCTTAGTCTTCTTTCTCTTTGTATTAAAAAATACAAAGAGAAAGAAAGACTTCTTCTTTAATTTTTTTTATTCTTCTCCTGTTTTTAACATTTTCATCTTCTTGTCATTATTTTGAGGTATATTCATTTTATTTTTATTTTTTCCTATATGATTGTTTCTTTTTCATTTCTGATTATTCACCAAAGAATCCAGTAATCAAAATTGAATATTTTACACCGTAAGGTCAAAATTAACATTTGTAACCAGTGTACAGGAGTTCACTAAATGGAATAGTTTAATTATTATTAACTTTCATTTATATGACACATCAGATATCTGAAACTTTTGTTAATCAGCAATTCTTGAAGATACAAATAATACTGATCTAGTAATAAAGGGACTTTTACTCTCCTAATATTCATTTAATATTGTTGAATTAATAAATGTATAAATATTAATAAAAACTAATATTTCAACAATTGTGTAACTGTCTACTTTATTAAAGAATTGGAGAATGGTATCTCACTTTAAAATGAAATTAATTTAAATGAAGTGGAGCAAAAAATGTGTATATTTATTTTAATAGGCGTACAAGGAATTCAAGAAGTGTACACATCAGATTTTTTTATTTCATTACATTTATCTGATACATTGTATCTCAGTAGTTCATTTATCTGATCTAAATGGATGTAATTCGTAATTGTGTAGGCATGTTACCAAAAATAATTTTTTTTTTCACATGGTGTTATGGGATTATTCCTGCCAGTGTTCTTTGATGGTTGGGTTTCAATTAACCACACTTCTCAGGAGTGGTTGACCTGAGATTGTATAAGACTACACTTCATTCACATTCATACATATCATCCTCTGAAGTAATACCTTACAGTAGTTCTGGAGGCTAAACAGAAAAAGGGAGGATCAGGTATTGCACGAGTTCCCTCTAGTGTTAGACCCTAGCGATGTGTTAATTAAGAGATCCCGATATATCTATCAGTCGACAAAAAAACAATAGGTGAAATAGTCAAACACCTGACCTATAAGGACGATAAATTGCTCAATCTTCGCCTGTAGTTTGAATTGAGACGAACATCGGATGTGTCTTAATACTATATTTGATTTTTTATCTATATCTGCATAAATATAGCAAAATTTTGATTATCGAGAGTAACAACGCGAAGAGGCGAGGTATAATTTACGCTAAGCGGTGGCGATTGAGCGGGGAGAACATAAAGTACTTGCAATCGTTTTGCTAAGTCATATTTCACGCTAATACTGTTTCGATTATCGACTTTAGTCCCGCTCTAACCCAGCACAGCGGTATTCTCATCTACTTCATGTCTCAATCACCAGTGTTAGTGTCTTAAGCCAAACTGCGGACGACTCATTTATCTGATACATTTTTTCAAATCTATCATTTGAATGATAGATCAAATGATCAGTTTTACTCATGTAACTACTGTTTTATACTACTGCCCAAAAAGAAGTGTAATTGTTGTTGTTTATATATGTATTATAATGTTTCGTTTGTATATGGTTATGTATGTATTTTGTTCCACCATAGTTGCTCAACGGCTGAATTGATTGAGATGTACGACCACGCGTTAGAATCCTAACGTTACCGGGAGTGTCGTAGGCCACATAAATATGTATATGTACTTGTATATAATATATATCTTTATAGATTTCTAAAAATTTCAACTGCTCTGACGGCACATGACCTTCAATTATGCTAACATCGGACCTATATAAGAAATGATTTAGATCGACTGCAGGTAACAAATGCTCTGACTTCATATGATTTTCACAGATTCTCTTCCACCCGACCCTAATAAAATATGAGGTTTAGATCGACTGTAGGCGTCAATTGCCCTGACGTCACATGGCATTGGGATGCGCTTATACCTGATCCTAATAAGATATGAGGCTTAGATCTAGGCAGATAGACCAGCTCGAGTAGCCCACTGGACTGGCCCAGTTAGGTTAACTCAGTCAGTCAGTTAGGTTAACAACATCGCAAATCAGTTGATTTTGAAGTCGAGAATTCTAAAATCCTAGTAAAGGTTACTTTTATACGGATTTGAATACTAAATCGTGTACACCCGTTTTCTTTGTTGGTTGGGCGTCAATTAACTACACTTCTCAGGAGTGATAGATCTGAGACTGTACAAGCCTACACTTCATTCACATTTGTACATATCATCCTCATTCATCCTCTGAAGTAAAACCTTACTGTAGTTCCAGAGGTTAAACAGAAAAAGAAAAAGTCCGGCTCGAGGCACCTCACCACATCACACGATGACGTCAGATCCCACACGTCCGGGACGCGATCACGACGGCCTAGATCCTTGAACTGGCTTATGTCTCCTACTTTTAATATATTTGTGACTTCAGTTTCAGTCGAAACAGATATATCCCCTGTCAATTTTCAAATAGAATGCATAGAGCTACAATTTGATATTAAGCTTAAAGAAAAGTTTGATCATGCCTCCTTACTGGTCAAAGTAAAACATCTCATTAATTTCTTGCTACTGTTTTTCTTTTACATTTTATTAATAAAAGATTAATGAAGTTAAATTACGTAAATATGTTAAATATATTCATCACCTATCGCTAGTATTATTGTATTTTATGTGTGGCCTAAAGTAATTTGTCTTCCAATGTGATTCTGCGAAGCTAAAAGGTTGGATACTATTACTCTAAATTCTTTGGAGATTTTTATCTCAGCCGCCTGTTATTTGACAGAGCCAATCTTGATTTATCCGATAAAACGTTCGTTATCCCTTTCTGCGCTGGGTATTTTCATATTTTTTACAGAATAGAATATGCTATTTTCAAATTTGTACTTCATTTTTTGTAAAATTTTTTATTTAGTAACGGGTCTCAAAATACAGGTGCAAAATTGATTTGGAGAGTTAGTACTTGATACACGACTTCCCAAGGAGTGTAATTTGTTTAGGGTGTGTGTGAATGTATGTATGTTCCATTGTATCAGCTCAATGGCTGAACCAATTTAAATATATGATCCCGCGTTGGAATCCTTACGTTACCGAGAGTGTTATAGGCTGCATAAATCTGTATATATGTTTATCTTTATATATATTAAATCTGTACATATATATGTTGAAATAAATTTTTAAAAATTTATCAGATGTATGATTCGTTTTTGAGTAACTCGCATCTCATCCGTGAGATAGAGGTTTCTGAATTGTTCAGAACACTAGAATTTGAAAAAAATTCTGAATTCGAATACTAGATCGTGGATACCGGTGTTCTTTGGTGGTTGGGTTTTCAATTAAACACACTTCACAGGAGTGGTCGACCTGAAGATAGTTCCGGAAGCTAAACAAATAAAGAGAGAGAATTGTTCAGAATGAAATTTTGAGATGCGAGTTATTCAAAAACGACTCATTTATCTGATACATTTTTTCAAATCTATCATTTGATAGATAAAATGATCAATTTTACTCATGTAACTAGTGTTTTATATGACTGCCCAAAGAGAAGTGTAATTTTTATTGTTTATATTTGTATGTATGGTTTGTTCCACCGTAGCAGCTCAAAGGCTGAATCGGTTCAGATGTACGACCACGTACATCTTACGCTAGAATCCTTACGTTACCGGGAATGTCATAGGCTAAATAAATATGTAAATATATTTTTAAAAATTGAAAAAAAAAATATATATATACATTATTACAATAAAATTTTCACCCTCACGCTCGCTCTTTAATTATTTGGTATTTAAGAGTAATAATTTGCCAGCAATGTTTTTTTTTTTAACAGAGCAATCGTGTTTATTAATATTTATCTCTTGTTACTACAAGCAGCCGATATGTGTCAGTTTTGTCAATAATATTGAAAGAACTTTAACTATGATTTTAGTTGTCATAAAATCCGCGAGTAGTATGATTGAACCACATAAGTCGTTTTCGTTGGTTATGTGTTTGTAAATAGCTAAGATGTAAATGTCATTCAAGAAAGTAATTATTTCTAACATCTCTTAATTATTACGAAAGTAAATGAGTTTTAAGAAAAAATCAACGTTTATTTGTGGAACTGATTTTTTTTTTTTTTATTAACTGGGAAGTTCTGTATAATGATAGTTGGTGTCCACGCGATATTTAGAAATTAATAACCTTAAATTTATATTATATTCATCTTAATTATTTATTAGTTTGAGATTTACGTTTACAACATGCCTAAAAAAGTTTTGTTAGTAGGTGGTGGAATTACCAGTGCAATTACTGGAAATTTATTGCGTTGTGATATCGAAAATATTAATCTTTCTTTATGGGAGAAATTAAGTGAAGCAGGTGGTCGTTTTAATACTATTACTGGTGGTAAAAATAATGAACTATTAGTTGATTTAGGAGCACAATATATTACAACTTCAGAAGAAATTATAAAAAATTATAGTAGAATATATTCTGATTTGTTTTTAAATAATTTAATTACATTAATGGAAACCAAAGTGAAAGGCATGAGACATTTATCTGAAAATAAAAAGAATTATATTGTTCCTTTAGGCATGAAGTCAATTTTTGACAATTTTTTAAGTCATGCTAAACTCAATTCAATTTGTTATGATCAAAAATTATCAAAATTACATATTAGGAATGATAAATGGAATGCAATAACGGATTCTGGAAAAGAAGAATTATTTGATGTTGTGATTTTAACAATCCCGGTACCAGAAATTTTAAAAATAACTGGTGATTTGGAATCATTATTATGTAATGATTTAGTAAGAAAACGTTTAAGTGCAGTAGAGTACAGTTCAAGATTTGCATTAGGTTTATTTTTTGATGAAGGTGTTTTTACAGAATGGGATGCTGAGTATATAGATAATGATTCAATTTTAAGATATACAGCAAATGATTGCTGGAAAGCTCATGGTGAACGTAAGTTTAAATCTGCTGTGATACATACCACAATACAATTTGGTGAAAAATATAAAGAAAATGATATAATGCAGGTTAAAGAGATTATTATGAAACATGTACAGAAAGTTTTTAAGCATTGGCCAGAGCCATCAAGTACTGTAATTTGTCAGTGGAACCATTCTCAAGTATTTAGACCATATTATTCCAAACCTGGATCAGTCATTCTCAATGAAAAACCTTTATTAATAGCTGGAGGCGATGGTTTTATTGGATCAACATTTGATGACTGTATCTTTTCAGCAAAAACAATATGTAATATATTATCTAACAACTATTGAGGAAAATAATTTAAAATTATGGCTATTTTTTTTTTTTTTTTTTTAATTAAGAACTGTATTATTTTATTTAGGGTAGTACTTAGTATTTTCATTAAGCTGTAATGAATATACTACAGAATGTTGAAAAAATAGATACAGTGAGATTACTGTTTAAAGTGAGGAGTAATCTGGAGCAAATGAAAGAAAACATTTTTATACTTGTGCCTTAGCCAGCCAGCATGCATTTATCTTTTACAATACAGCTGTTATATACACCCAAAGCAAATTATATATAACTTTTTGTAATTTAAAAAAAATGCATTTTTAAATTTAATTCTGGGATTATGTCTACATTTGCACAATTTACAATTTTTTCTTGTTAAGATAATTTGGTTATGTTCATAACTGCATATGTATGAATTTCAAATAATTTCTATCTTTATAGTAAAATAATAAAAATGTTTAGATCATACTTCATTAAAACATGTTTATGAAAAACTTTGTAAATGAATTTTATGAAAATTCATTTTTGAATTTTGAGTGAAAATGTGAGTACTCTAGTTAACTAAATTAACATACCTGTAATGTGAAGATGGATTACATATGAAAATCTGTCAACTAGGATCAGTGAATCACTGTCAGTTATTTATTTTGTTTGCTACATCATTACATTTCAGAAGAAATACTTCCACAGTTGTGTATAGTTACATAATCATTTATATAATATGTTTAAACATTGTTAATTTACACATTTACCAGAGATTGTATCTGAGAAGGTTCATAATAATACACTATCTTAATTATGAGAGTAATTTTTCTTTTTTAGTCTAATTGAGACTAAAAGTACCAAAATTACTATTTGGAAGTAGTTGAATAGATGCATAAATTGTGTGACAAATTTTTCAAATACAAATATATTTGAATATGCACCAAAGAAAAAAATAATTTCACCTTCATATTTAATCAAGAAAAAATATTTACAATAAATTCTTTGATTAAGTTCAAACTACATTTTAGACTGATAATGATGATTTCTAAATCTGTTTTCTATTCATGATAGTGAATGTACATTTATGTGAACATTTATTTATTACATCTCTGAGCCATATTTAATTAAATTGTTATTAAATATTTAATCTACACATATTGAATGAACTTATGTATAAAATTCCTTTATATTTTATATCACAAATAATAAAAGCTTGAACACTATTATATTACATTATATTTTAAAATCATTGCATTAATAATTTGCTATGTAATTTAAGGAAGGGTGCCCCAAACTTTTATTAATTGTGATATAAAATGTCAAGAAATTTTGTTAATAAATTCATTCAATATATGTTATTTATAATTCAGTGTAGCTGAGAGATGTGATAAATAAATGTTCATGTAAAAATATACTCACCACCATGAATGGAAAACAGATTTATATATAATAATTGTCATTATTAAGTGTTTTTTAAATTTAATCAAAGTGTTGATAAACATTTATTCTTGATTTTATATGAAAGTGAAATTATTTTTTGGTATATCTTTAATTATATTTGAAAAACAATTATAGTTTAATTCAGTAGTGAAATAAACTATAACATAGGATTTGTGTCATTATAATGCTAGCACTGTTAAAGACTATCTACTTGTATAACTTAATCATTTTTACAAGAGAAAATAATCTAAAAGTTAGTTGAATTAATATTTCTAAAACTTAATAAATTAATTAATTTTACCGTCATTCATTTTTTAAAATAATATCAGTGTGTAATTTTATGTACATCATTTTAGGAATGGATAGTTGTGCTTATAAATGGGTAGAAAATAAATTCTAGGGATTTGTCTGGTAATTAAGAAAAATTTGGAAAAATCTTGATTGAAAAATCATAAAAATGTAAATAAAATAATAGGAGATACCAGGAAATACCTTTTGTTTCTTTTAATTTTGTTAGTTTCATATCACATATTAAGGTTTTTAGCGATTACCTTGGGGTGGAATCATTAATTTTACATGTCCAAGTTGGGAGTCAAACTCAGTACCCTCAGAATCTAGCAAGAAAATACATTGCTGTCCTATGTTTCTACGACAAAGCAGTCTACGTTTTATATTAATACATAAAAATAAAAATTACATGAAATAATGGTGTTTCAAGTAATGTGAAGATTAACAAATGCTAAATAACATCAGTAGACAATAAATAACAAATTCTTAAATTGTTAGAATTAACTAATGAGTAATTAAATTAAATTTATTTAATTACTCATTAAATGATGATACAGAATATGCATATTTAATGATTTTATACATCTTTTAGAGAAGGAGCAATGTATTGGTTCAAGATGAAAGTAGTTATTTTTTGTTTATTTGTTTCCAAAAAGTAAAAAGATCGATTGCTACCAAAACAAAATAAATGAATCACTGCCTAAAGCTAAGCTTGAGTGATAATTCTAACATAGTGGTGTTAAAATGAAGGCAAGTACTATTTGAATTTTTTTATAAATGGAACTGAAAATTGTCAGTAGAAGGAAAAAGGAAGTGAGGAAGAAAACGTTGTAAATTATTAGATGAAGTGAAGAAAAATCAGAAAATGAGTTCTAAAGAGTTTTAGTTTATATTGCCAGTGTGTTCACAGTTATATGAAGCTGATTGCTGCAATTTAAAACATCTGCTGTGAGTTTCTATATAATATTCTGTTGCTATTACTTAAAAATAATATATTAATTACACCACTCATACTTCTGTTTATGTAACCATCATTTTAATTAATATTAATGACAATTCCAGTTATATGAAAGTGTGATAACAGTTACTGAGAATGAAAATTAACATTGTAGCTTCTACAAAGGATAAAAAATCATTTTTTATGATCCTTTTAATCAAAGCAGTGCATAAGAAATATTCTTGTGACAAAACTGTATCTTTTGGTTTATGTTGCTTAACATTCATCTGTAAGACAACCATCAATACTTGTCGTGTTACAAGAATGACTTTTATAAAGTTTCAAAGCAGAGTATGCTTTATTCTACACTTTTCTAATATGTTTGGTACGAGGGTCGTCCACAAAGTAACCTCCGTTTTGAAATAAAAATTAAACCAGTTGAGATACAAAAATTTTATTATA
>JAAAKQ030258631.1:0-10800 GCA_010016005.3 Zanna intricata | reverse complement strand
GTGTGTGTGTGTGTGTGTGTGTGTGTGTGTGTGTGTGTGTGTGTGTGTGTGTGTGTGTGTGTGTGTGTGTGTAATTTCTTAGTGAATTGTAGATTAAGTTATGAATAGATTTTACGCTTTTTCATAGATTCTTATCTTTAGAATGATTTAATTGAAACGTAAATTGCAATGCAGATAAATGTATGCTTTTAGGTATGGTGATATGTAGTTGGTTGGTAGTATTAAGTGTAATGCTTACCGCTTGGTGTGCATTTGATACTGCTGGTCGTTCATGGGTAAAAATGAAGAAATACCAAAGATCCATGAAAGAATCTGAGTCTCGATTCCAATATAAAAGGTCCGGTAATAGAACGAGAAACTGGAGACAAAGGTAATTGTTTCTACTATTACCGTTAAATATAAATTATCTCTATTACACACTTTCTTTTAATCTAAGCAATTCAAGAACAAAAACTTTGTGTTGTTTTTTGTAAATTTTATTTCAAGTACTTGAACAGTTCAGAATGAATGTTAAATTGCAATTTTTCATTTCAGATTAAATTATTAAATTTTTATAAAGTAGTTCCAAACCGTTTAATATAAATTGTATGTAGCTCCTTTAAGAGACAAAAAACTGTGAAATCTACTTTAATAAAATTTATGTTTTTTTTTCACACAGCTTATTTTACACATCAAGATATATGCTATTAACTAATTAATCATGAAGCAGGATGTGCATATTTTAGCAGATAAGTCACACCTCAGTGTTATTCCAGATACTAAACAGAAGATATACTATACATTGATAATATGTGTTGAACATTTGTTTCAGCTTTTTCATATGATATTAATTTAATGTTGTATGAAGTAATCTTTTTACCATTAATGAGAAAATCTTGTAGTTAGTAATAAATAATAGTGGAAAATTTTAATTATTCATTCTTTAATTCTAATACAGATAATTAATAAATAATAAATATATATAATGACAGTATATATATATATATATATATATAATTCCAGTATAGTATGCAATATTAAAGTAGACAGAAGAAATTGTAACTTCAAATAGGTCACAGCAATTTTCCAGCAAAATTTTGAAGGATGAACCCCATTTTGAAATGATGATATAGTATGATTAAGATAAACTACTTGAATTAATCAGTCAAAGCAGTATAGATATCACCCAGCCTCCCAAAGAAACAATTGTATTTATTTTCTCTGTCTAAACTGCAGAATAAGGTTCACCATGTGCTGTGTGTACTGAATTTCCTACATGCCTTGCTTCTATTTACTTACATGGTCATCTTTACTCCCTGTATATAGGAATAAATGATAAATAATCGATGGTATATAATCTTCTCAGTGAGCTTATATCAAAGAGGTCCCTCTGCTATCTAGAAGTGTTAATTTGTTAAGATGAGGTATTTGTTAAGGTAATGTTATTTGTTAAGTGTCGATTTGAGTCAGACAGATGTAATAATAATGAATAATGAAATGCTAATATGTACATTTTTTAAAAACTTGTGAGCCATTCAAAATATAATTCCGATTGTACACTATGATAGCCTAATACTTAAAGTCCATATTTAATTAAGGCTGGTTATAATTTATAAATAAATAAACCTCTGCTAATTATTGGTAGGGTTGTTAAGATTATACACTCCTTGTTATGGAATGGAGGTATTTCTTCATGCTTCAATCCTTTACACACTCATCGTAAAACTTATGAGTCAGCTTTCAGAAAGTGAGTTTGAAGTTCATTGTTCCATACAAAGAATTTTATCAAAAAATTTAAATATACTTACTTCAGTTTAAAAAAAAATTTAATATATATAATATAATTAGTCGATTATCTATTTGCCCTCATAAATTAAAAAAAAAAATTCAGTTTAATAATTTTAACCAAATCATTAAAAAAAAGAAATTCCTCCCTAAGCAAGTAAGATGAAATTACCCATCCACCCCCATTACAACTAATTAAAATAAAAATAACTTAAATAAAACCCAGTAAAAAAATAAATAAAAAAGTCTTAATCTACAACAAATTTCAAATGATAAAATATTAATCCAAGATAAAAAAGTAAAATATAAAAAAAGAGCTTACCCACCCTAATTTAAAATTTCAAAATGAAAAAAGAAATTCTTGATTAAATCAACTTACCAAATAACCAGATATCTAAAAAATGAATTTAATTTCAGAAAGACCAAGCAGGTTTATTTCCTTTGCGGGTAAAATAATCAGTTATTTTTAATTATAACTGATAAGACAAATAGATGCAATGAATAAATTTATGAGTAAATTTTTTTCTTGTTCCAATTAGTATGTATATTTTAATTATGAATTTATTGATCCTAAAATTCATTATAAAATACACTTTAAAGATTAATAAATAGTTAAAACTTAATAAATGATCGTAAACATAAGAATGAACAGAAGCTGGAAGGCCACCAATCTGTTAATAATTTTATTATTTTTTTATTTTTTTTTTTTTATTTTTATTGTTTAACCTCCGGAACCACCGTTAAGGTATTTTACATGATGAAACATACAAGGAAGTAGCGCTGTCAAAGTCTTATTAAATTCTTGGGATCATTTTTTTTATCACTTCTATTTTTATTAGTTACCTATATAAACAATAAATCATTACAACATCTGAATAAATAAGGGATCAAAAATATACAGTAAATAAGCAAAAAAAGTACTACTTCATCACTTTATTATTTACAAACATTTAAAATAACATCTTGAAGATAAGCACATTTTGTGTCAGATATTCCAACAATCTGCGAGTGTGCCACCCATGAATTTTGCACCAAGGCCACGTGAATTCGTTGAAATAATGTGTTTTGATTAGAATGATAACAAGTTAATTTAGGGAGAAGGAAGTTTTTTTAATGTGCTAATGTAGCATTTAGAGTTTATTGTAACTGCATGCCTCTTGTGCCCTCAAAAAAATATGCTTGTATAATTTCAAATGATGAAATGGGTTACTAGACTGTTACTTTTACACTACTGAATGGCTTTCATATAATGTTTGAGAATTTCCACTTGACCAGTAGCAAAAGTGTGAAAATCCATACTCCACTGCCTCCATCACTCAGCAGAAGATATTGTTGTAAATACCAATTCTGCCAAAATTTAGGTAATACTAAAATAGTATTACTTTAACCATTTACTATTCACAGTACAGTATACTGTTAGGATCACACAGTCATGACTGTTTGTAATTTTAATTTATATTTTTAAATTTGTTGGCTTTAATGTAATGTTTATTAACTCCTGATGATGGTTTTCAAGTAAGCCAAAAGATCTTGGATTTATCTCAGTGTGCTAGTGGTAGAGTTTTAATTGTTAATATTATTTAATTATTTGCAGTAACCTATAGTGAAAGTAGCACTACAAGCTGTGTTGATCATAGAAACTGTCTGTGAACTGGACATTATTACTCACAGAGAGAGGAACCGTCTGATTACTCTTGTACTGCAAGTCCGGGCAATTATAATGTCTTAGCGTTTTTGGCCCTTCAAAAAAAAACAAATTGTACTGCAAGTCATCACTCTTACACGAGTCACAGTTGTAAGAAAGACTGGGACACAATGAAAAAACTAATTAATGTCTTCCTTTCTTTCATGAAATAATGAATTGTATACGCTGCTTTCATTCAGTCAGTAAAATTTACTTCAGATGAAATAGCTTTAAAAACAAATTTTTTGTAATATGATGGAAAATAATATCTTTTGAGACAGTCATATGTTGGACTGAAATCATTTTAGCAGAAATAAATTAAAACAGTAGCACTCTACAACAGTAGTTGAACGATAATTCATTTTGTTCAAAATTATTATTTTTGTTAAATCTTTATTTGTTAAAATACCATTATTATTTTGAACTGAAAAAAAGGCAATTAAATGAATAACATTAACTAATATTCCAGTCCTTAAGGATCAGGATTCTTCTGTAAAATACAAACAGTATGGGAACAGCTGAAATTTAATATGTTACTCTAGGATATTAGTTTACTTTTAGTTATAGCTAATTTTATTTCTTTTAATTTTGTTGCAGAAAAGTTCTGCGTGCCTATCAAGATAGTTGGGACCACAGATGTCGTTTATTATTTTGCTGCATGAGAAATTCAGATAGAAATAAGGTAAGAATCAATGGTTAAAAATACTTATATCTTTTTAACATTATTGGTCATGTTTTGCATGTTAACATTGGTTAACTAAGCTCTTTTTATTGTGCTACATTTATCAGTAAATATCTTGAATTTCTTAATTTTATTTGAAGAATTGTAAATTATAGTTTGTATAATTTTATTAGTCAAACTTCTATTATCTCAATTTATATAACCAGAAGTGGTGATTTATCAGAGAATGAACTCCAGCACAAAGAATGCCAGTAAAGAAAATGAATTTCTGTAAAAATAATTTTGTAACTTTCTTTCTAAAAGTACCCATTTTATTTTCTGACTAAATGTCAAATTAAAGTTTTTTAATACATTTTTTAATTTTTCAGAAAGTGAATTTGCAGAATAATTTTAGGAAATTAACCCAACTCAACAGAAAAGTTTTCTTTACTCATCTATCATTTCCTGCTATTTTACTAAATCACTGTTTTTTATCACTATCTTTTATCTGTCTTTAGTTATTTTTTTCCATCTATCTTTCTGTCTATCTTTTATCTTGAATTTGGTAAATAAGACATTTTGAAATAAAAAATTTTACTTTTTATAAGAAAAAAATTTTTTTTAAATATTTTATTATTAAATAAAATTGTTTTCAATATGTTTCAGAATTCATTTGCTGACATTGCTAGATTGCTATCAGATTTTTTTAGAGATTTAGATGTTGTTCCTTCAGATGTTATTGCTGGCCTTGTATTGTTAAGAAAATTTCAAAAAATTGAAAGAGAAGCAATTATTAGCCAGGTAATATTGTTGCTGTTTTAATATATTGTTCCTGTTTTATAAAACCATTACATTTTTCTGTGCTACGAATGAAAAGTAACTGTATCTCAGTGAAAACTATAAACAACATACCATTTATAATGTGTACAGTAATTCATATACAAGGCATGGTTTTTTAAGAAACTCACAGTAAAAAATTATAAAACAAAAATAAAAAGGTTAATTATAACCAAAATAAATCTGCACAGTTACATTAAATTTTCATACAGTTACCACTGAATGATTGATTTTGTTTTTGTTATTCCATCATAGGTTTCTTTATTTCAGTGCTCCAAAAGACAAAGTTACAAAAATTAACAACTTTCTTCAGTTTGTATCTATTTTTAATTTTCTAGATGCAAGAAGATTTTTTATATGTGTACATGATAACTCAGGTATGACTCGGTAGAAATTCAGTGTTATGGGAGCAGATGGTAAAAAATGTCACTTTTAAATTCTTAAAATAGATAACAGTCTCACTGCAGTCTGAGATCAAATTTTTAGAAATCAACAACTGATGTCTTTTTTCTGGATTAGTACAATTCACTTGTTTCCTTAATGTGACAATGTGTAAACATGATATATGTTTATTTTGTCTTCTGATGTACAAGAAAATGATAAAAAATCCTATTTTCCATTCATTGGAAAGCAATGATAATAATTATTTAATAAAAAGGTTTTGCTTAAATTTATTAAGTCAGAAAAATGTGCATTGCTATCGCATGACTGCTTCATAGATTCTGTTTCTATTGATAATTCAGGTCTTATTTCCTAATAATAATAAAAATAAATAAATACTTTTCATCATATAATTTTAAAAGAAAGATTTTTAAAAGAAAAATCGTTTATTCTGAATAATTCAGTAGTTCTGAATAAACAGCAGAAAACAAATAATCATAACTGTGCAATCAGCTATGATAAATAATTTTGCTGTAAGAAAAAAATGTTAAACCATTCTGTCTTAATACCAAAACTATAGGTGTAATTCATGTTAAAGATCATATTCAGTATTGACTGTAACATCTAACGTTAGGATTCAAAATTATTCATTCTTGCTAAACTTGGTTGTACCAGAGAGTAAAATTTTTGGTTCACTTTTCCTCCATTAGTACATTAATAAATGTCATAAACCTTTACAAAATTAACCATGTCAGCAGCTGTTGACTTTCATTCTTATAAATTTTTAGGGTGCTTCTCCCTGAAAAATTCTATATGTTGGAGAACTACGGATTGTAAGATGCAGTTTACTGTCTTACTCATGATTTTACCCCAAATCTTAAACAAAGTTCATTGTTTGTTCTTGCTTTATGTTACATAAGATTTGGATGCACTCAAGAAACTTAATTTGTCTTTAATAAAATATTCTTCTCCCTTTAAGTTCTTATTAAATTATGTATTTTCTACATTTTTGGAAATCAAAATTTACTGTTTCCGTAAGTTGTGTAAAGAGTATAAAACACAAAGAAAATGTTATGCTGTAATTGAAAATAAATTGAGAACAATAAAATACTAAAAGATTCTTAAATTATTTAACTTGCTTGACTGTTTGATTGTCAATAATCTTTATTAGTACAAATATTAGTACTTACAAAACAAATATTTCTATAGGTGTTTATAAAACAAAAATAACTGTTGACAAATATGTAAGAATGAAAGCAAAAATAAAACAATTCAAAATTATTCATTTCATAATGTATCATAACTGTTATTATTAATAAATTATTTTTTCATAATAATTTTTTATTTATTTATCTTTTAAGTGTTTTTATGTCTGACTATAACCTCTAGTTTTAGATTTTAAGTAAAAATTTTTATAAACAACTTTTTAGCACTTTCTTGTTTTTGAATTTGGTTTTGTGAATGCTTTACTTTTTGGAAAAAAAAATTTTCATTAATATAAAGTTTATCAATATCAATTACAGAGAAAGAATGATACATATCGATATTTGTCTGGAGTACCAGTAACATCCAAGACAAGATTTCTTCCTCTTGGTGATTCACAGTATTATCAACATTTCCAGGCTGTTATTCATTATATGCATTATGCACTTGCTGCGTATGGTTGGCCGATGTTTTTAATGACACATTCTACAACTGGGATATGTCAGCTGTGTACAAAATTGAGGTGAAAAATTATTGTTTCTGGAAAAATATTGTTAGCTTTGGACATGTAAATAAATAAATATTGTATTTATATCAGCACATAATGTTACATTACATGAATATCACCAGAAATGGATAGGTATGCTAATCTTTAGATAAGAAAGGGAACTGCCTTTGCCAATTGCCTGAAAGGATCAATAAAAATATCGGAAATCTTGATCAGAGTAACATCGTATTATACAAAGAAAACTGTTTAAAATTCATTGGGATGATGATGATTATGGTTTTTTTAACCAAGTTAAAAACAAAACCAGGTTTCTAAGCCAGGTTAAATTTTTTAATCTAAATTAGGGTTTTTAAACTGTTATTCTTTAATCTTTTTTACCTGTCTTATTTTTTGACCTTTGTAATTTAAACTTTTTAAGCTTACAAATAAAAAAACAAACCTTCATCCAAAAATAATATTATTGCAGCTACGCTTCAACATCTGTTAGCTACTTATCCCAAAATCGACACTGAATATATATTTTGAAAAAACATAACTTACTTTTGTTTAATTTTTCATCAGCTGTTGACATTGCCCACTTATGAAATAAAGATTTCTTTCCTAAAAGTTTCTTATGAAATAAAATTTTAATGTTAAAAATGATTAAATTAGTAATTATTTAATTATTTTTAGATTTAAGAATTTAAGTTTAATAAAAAGAAAATTTGAAAAACTTTTCTAATTAATATTTTTAATTAACCCAGATAAGGCTGAATTTTTTTTTTCTAAATTTTGTAATTTCTTAGATAATCGTTTCCAATACTGTTAATATGTCATGTAAATTATAATTTTTCTTTTGTTCAAGTGATAGTTTTCAAAATATTGCCCATCCTTCCAGAAGGATTGCAGCCTAATATACCAGCATTTATAAAAAATTTAAGAATACACATTATTTACACTCTTGACATACATAACACATTAGAATGGATATACAATACCGTATAATGGACATTCAAGAAACAAATTTAAAATTTTTATACCCTGCAATATGAAAATATGAAGTTTTGGCACACACAAACAATAAAATACCATACAATGGCATACAATAAAAATTTACATAAATACTTTTAAATCTTATTTAGTTTTGAACACTATGTAATGATTTTACAGCTTGTTACAGTCAGCAATATAAAAATAGTTTTGCAATATGAAAATATGTAAATAAGTTTTGGCATTATTTTGTATGGAACCAATGAAACACAACACATGGAGTACTACAGTACACTTTATTATACAATGTGTGGTACACGTTTTCTTGCACAGCCGACATTATAATTGTTTCTTTTTTTCCCTGTGTAAATTTCTGAAGGTAAATCTGCCATATAATGCTCCATTCCATCGAATCTAGACTCCACATTTGATGTACAAGATAGTCGTCCCTGTCGAGATACAATCCATCAATTAGATTCGAGTATTGCAGTGGTGACTTGTCAACCAAATGCTATTTGGTCTAATCTTCCACCATATTGCTTATATAACTGCCAGGAATTGGAATTGTGTTCATCAATCAGGTGTGCAATTATTGGAAAATACCACTTCTTCCACCTGATTGTAACTCGATAGAGAGAAATATTTTGATCAGCTCTGTTGATTCCACTCATGTGCAAATTGTAATTATGGATTACATGTGGCTGTGAAACTGAAATTCACTTTTTATGTTGCTGAAAGTAACATGCACCTGATGAATGAGATATATACTGTCAAAATTACTTGCCACACAAACTGTGCTGTTATCATTCCATACAGTGTCAAGTACATTGGCTGAATTGTTTGACCTGCAAGAAACACTCAGCGGATTGGATAAGTAGGCCAGTGCATTCAACTGACTGGCTGGCATATTTTCAATAATTGGGGCTTCTTCATCGCTGAAGTCCTCATCTGTAACATCATCTGTAGCATTATTAGGAGGTAGCACTGAAACGTCCAGACCAGTAACTGGAATTTCACTTTCATTTGATTCCCATATATCCCGGAACTCATGCAAAATTACTAATAAAATAAAACATGCAAAGTTAAAAATAAAGGTAATAATACTAATAATAATGAAAATAATAATTTTTTTTTTGGGGAGGGGGATGGAGGTGGAAATGCATTTATGCACGGAGTGTCGGGCTCAAACTAGAATCAAACAAAAATCGGGGACAAGAATCAAACTAAAATCTTTGTAATTGGATGTTGATTTTGGTTTGCTGCTACATTGACTTGTTTTATTTTAGAAAAAACCTTTACTAAACAATGAGCAGTGGTATACTCAAATTTTATGCCATTTCATTTTATACCTGACCTACTGCAGTCCTTCTGGAAGGAAATCTGTAAACAAACATTCACTGAATGCACTATTTAACTTTTTTTTAACAATAAAACTATGCAGGAGTATAAAGGATTCATTTTAGATTATATCTTTGTTAGATTCAGGATTAAAGATAAATAAATAAAGTTACGACATTTATCCGTCTACTAGAAAGGGAGGCTTACCATCTTTTTCATAACCTATATTTCACACTGTTCCAAAATCGATGTTCACTCACCAATTCCCACTAAAAATATGTAAAAAGAAACAGCTCTCCTTATATTTTAAAATTGTACACACGCCATTTGTTGGATAATGAATAAACTACGAGAAAATACCATTTTTACAAATCCATGACACGCATCCTTCTGAAAGGTTTACAGCCTAATCTGGGTTAATGTAATGACATGGGGTTGCCATTTTGGTTTAAATAGTAAAAATTTAATTTTTTGGTTATCATTTTGTTTATCTCACTCAAACATTTAAAACAAGTGACATGATCATATGTCCCATTTAAAATTTTTTATTCACCCCTGCCCTGCCGTCCATGAAAGCCCAATAGGCTAAATTGGGATATACTGAGTTAGCCTTTCTTATTGGAGAAGATTCCCAAAGAGAGTATTAGGATACCACAAATAATACAAAAATTGAAGGGGAGAATACAACCATAGTTCTGAAAGTAAACACATTGTTGGCCACCATATTGGATTGGGCAATCAGAATTTAGTTTTAAGTGTATCATTTTTCTCATCTCATTGAACTCTTTAAAAAATATATTATTAATGACCATTGGTCCCATTTGAAATTTTTGAGTTGCTCCTCACCTCCCAAAAATCAAAAACAGTAAAGTATACATTCATTGAAGAATGCCGCAAACCGCATCCAGTTATTTCAGTTAAAAAAAAGTTAGATGGGGTGTAAGTTACCCCACCCATACAGGGAATACTTTACATGTATATATACAGAATGATGTTCAACTTAAAAGAGGCCCTATCACTCCATAGTTCATACTAAATGAATATTTTTGTTAAAATGCATACATTGGTGTGAAATAGATAAAATAAAATGGATGATGTTAATATAACTGGAGCTAGAGAGGGGAGGACTGTTTATTGTCTCCAGATTTGACTATTGCCATTGTGTGCTGAGCACTAACTTCTGAACAAGATTGTATAATCATGTGTTGTTGTTGGTTAAAATGCAGTTAACATTGAAGAATGTATATTTGTGATGGAAACGTATTTAGTGATGAAATCTCATGTTGTGTGCTGGTGAAAGTTCAGAGAAAAATTTTTAAAGGAAGCACCAGTGAAAAGTGTCATTCACAAGTCAGTTAAAAAGTTTTGTGAAAAAGATTTGGTGTTTGACCAGAAATGTACTCAACAAAGGTCACTTTTGACGATGCAGGTTTTTGACATTAAAGTGGCAGTTAC
>JAAAKQ030258620.1:0-10800 GCA_010016005.3 Zanna intricata | reverse complement strand
CTGACCGGGATTCGAACCCGGGACCTCCGGAATGAAAGACCGAGACGCTACCACTCGGCCACGGAGGCCGGCATATTAATAGCATATGTATGTATGATTATATTCAAAATAAGATTAAAATTGTTATTTTCGTAACAGTCGGTCGTTATTGATTAAAATAAGTTATACGTTAAGTAAAATAAAACTTCTTTTCAGTTGTGTATTTACAAATGTTAATAACAGACTATTAATAACTGATAACATGTCAGTAGTATGTTTACGACTGTCAATAACAGATAACAGTTAATAACAAACTGTTAATAACTGATAACAGTCGTAAACATACTACTGAAGTTACGTTTTATTTTACTTAATGTTTTAACTTTTACTTAAAATAACAATTTTAATTTAATTTTAAGTATAATTATACATATACACTATATATATATATACGTTTACAAATTTTTACTATTTATAGTTTTAAACAATCCCTGAAGATGGAGTAGTTACTCTGAAAGAGCTTAGATAATACATCGTAAAATATAAGTGGGAATACATTGCTTATATTAATTATAAAAATTCCAACAGCGCTATGTTGAGCAAATTTAATTCATATATTCTAAAATAATATATTTTAATACTTATTTTAATTTGTAGAATGCTAGTCTTCTCCTGACATAGGAGTATATTATTTTTATCAAAATATATTTAATCAATAAATATCAGTATTAATGTAGCAAACTTTTTATATGTTACTTTTGGATTGAATATACAAGTACTTAAAATACAAGATATAAAAAAGAATGTTTAAAAAATATTACCTTTTTTTTATTTATTTAGATATGCCTAATTGTGTTTTATTCTCGCGCCAAATTTCGTCAGAATACAAGTAAATTGTATTTTCAGAAAAACTGAATTATACTGTTTTAATCTAATGATATACCTATGAGAAATTATCCTTGAAAAATTTTGTGAGTATCAGCTGCTATTGTTTTAAAAAATTAATTGGCTATATATATTTTTAGGTGATCTGTTGTATTAATATAATACAATTAGAATAATTTTAATAATCATATAAAGTGATTTATTATTCGTGTGATCAATTTTGGAACTTATTAGTAATATCTCGTACTTAAGCGTCTGTTGAATGTTTTTTCTGGTTATATATTGTATTGTTCATATACTATTTTCAAAAATTAACTAAAATTTTATATTCTAAATTGTTATTTTCAGATACTAAAATCTTTCTTAAATATTCTTAAAATGTTTGTTAAATACTGATGATTTCTAGAACTCTTAAAACCTGAACTATTATTTAAATTTTATTTAAAATAAAGTAAATTATTAGATATTTTTTGTACTTTCAATGAACTTAAAAAAGTATTTTTTTTAATAATATAAATTTTATTTATTAAACCATTATTAGGATTTTAGTTTTGGTAGAGAAAAATCTTAAAAAATTTCTTTTAAAAAGTACTTTAAAATTGCTTTTTAAACGACTTAAAAAATGTTTCATTAAATTTAATTAGGTAACAGTTTAAATATAGTTTTTATAAGAAATAATTTCTAAGATATTATTTGTGCAATTTTTTTACCTATGAACTTAACAATAATTTAGCACGACATATTATTAATTGGGAAAATAAATATAAAATTTTATATTTTAAACCGTTGTAAAATTTATTTTAACGTGTATTGCTATTAATTTATTTACTCTGTTGAAAACTGCTGGACTGATTTAAATGAAAAATATTATAGAATTTAATTTCTTATTAATTCTTAGAAATAAATAATACAAAAATACTTAATTTTATATCCATGTGCGAAAATACTTTAACAACTTTTTTCTTAGTTATATAAACTGTATTCACATGATTTGAAATGGTTTTAGTTTCCTAAAATATAATTATTTATTTACGCTAGAATAAATTAAAACTGAATTCAACCGCTAGTCAATCCATTGGCAGCAGCAGTAAGGTAAAATAAACAATCAATAGTTATGTAAATGTTAATTAGTAATTTTTTTCTCCAGTGTTAATAAAATTGAATTAAACGTTAAAATATTACCACATCGTGAAAACTATGTATGGCTCCTCATTTAGGAAGGAATTAGCGAATGGTAATTCTCATATTACTTATTTTATTAATTATGAAAGGGAAAATTTCAAATTATATATTTTATTAGTCTGTATCAAATCATTTTAATGACAGTCGATCTTAATTTATTGAAGCTAAATGTAATTTGTTTTTATCATTGTTAATGAACAAAGTGAAATTATAGCAATAAGATTACTGAAGTGAAATTAATGTAATGGACAAACGAATTACGGTATGGAAATACATCTATATAAATAAAAACTTTAATTTTCCTGATATGTTTTTATTTTGTAATTAAATAATTGTTTAAATTTTATAATTAAATTAAAACAAAATCAAATTAGGGTAATAATAACTTTACTTATACGTTATGTCTGAAAAGTTCCTGAACTAAATTAAATAAAAACACAGATTTAAACATAAACGAATTTACTCACATCAGCCAACTACACAGAACTCTTCTCTAGTTATAATTACAGTGCCTAGGCATTGGCACTGCAATTAAAACTAGATTCTATATTCTAAATTGTTATTTTCAGATACTAAAAATATTCATAAAATGTTTCTTAAATACTGATGATTAATCAGTGCAATGCCTAGGCCTCTAGGCATTGCAGTGCCTGTGGAGTCCGTCAACTGTAAGAGTACGCTCTTAGAAATCACTTTGTGGGATCGCCGTCAACTGCTCGGTGCAAGCCCTTTGGATCGCCGGAATATCGACGAAAAAGCGGTCTTTCATCTTTTAAAATTTACGATTAGACCATTTGGGACTGTTTTACCAATTGCGCGCACACTTTCGCATCAATTTTTGATTCAACGAAAATTAAAACATATAGTTTAATAACTAACAGTCATAAATTAAAATATTTATAACAAATTTCTACCTCTTTTCAGGATTTACTTAACAATTAATGAACAAAAATTAAAATTAATGAAAAAAAAAATTTTATTAAAAATCATTCTATGTCCTACTTTATGAAGAATAGAGAAAATAAAGAATATAGATAATGTTAAGCTGTGTCCTTTTCTCCCTGACATGAATCCTCCACGTCAGACGGCGATCTAGATCTAGTCCTAGGTCCTTGGTCTCGCATGCTGTTAGCATGCGGGATGAAATGTTTGGGCCGTTACCCCTTTTCATCGTAAATGTAACATGTGTAGACTGAGCCGGATTAACCTTCATCTTTCATTTAGCTAACCATTCGTTAGTTAGATTTGATAAAATTAAATGTTTAATTTAATTCTTTTAATAATCTAATTTATTTTCAGTTTAATTTAAAACTGTATCTGAATTTATTAAAGTTCATATACATAAAGAATAATAAAATATAAAAACCGTTTTTAAACTAGCAAGCGTTAGTTACTTGCATATCGGTAATCATTTAATGTCATAAAAATAGAGGTGGGTACTATAATTGGACATAAGCCTGTCGTTATCGGAGTTGTAAGCCTGTTTGTTGCTTTTATTCAACCGTTTTTCCGTGAAATAAAAAAACCTAACACTTTACTTCAATGAATGTTCTTTTATCCTTTCTTAAAGTTTCTGCAATAGAAAGAAAAAAAAAAGAAAAAGTTGTACTTTAGTTTTTAATTAATGTACATATACCAAGATAAAAAGGCAAACATTTTTCATGATTTATTTTCAGTTTAGTAGGTCACTACTAGTCTCAAAACATTTTGGTTCCCATATTTCCTAGCTACTCGTTATTCTTTCTTAACTTCCTAGTTATGAATTTTCTGAATTATTTGGTTAATAAATATTTATTATGTCAGATCTTTTTCTGTGATTTTTTCTTCCGGTTTTTCTTCTATAGTCAGCATCGTACAATTGTTACTTGTTTCCTTCACCTTTCTCAATTTTACTAGAAGTGTTCTTTAACTTTTGCAGTATGTTACAAATTAACCATTCTGTATAAGTTAGTTTGTAGTTTATTCCAATATCATATTTTGAAAGCTTTTTTCATATATTTCTTGCAATCGTTGTTTTAGACGTATTTTATTTTATATGAATGATTAATATTTTAGTGATAATGTTTTTTTTTTTTTAATATTTAGGAAATTGTTAATCATTGAATATTTTTTACATACTTCTTCTTGTTGTAGCAATCAATCCTAGGATTGTTTTGCAACAGTGTTCCTCCTCCAGGTAGTTCTATCTGGTGCTAATTTCTACTTTTCCACATACATTTTACACCCAATATCCTGTATAATTGTTCAGTATACTTAGTCTTTGTCTTCCGCTTGCACTGTTTTCTCCAATTGTGCCCTCTATATTGGTGTGCAACAAACTGTTATGCTGTGATACATGTCCTACCCACGTATCTCGTCACTTCTTTAGTAAGCTCCATAAATATTGCACTTCAGCAAGCCTTCACAATCCTTCTTCATCGGTTATTTTCTCCTTCCATGTAGTCTTCAGCATCCGTCGGGTAGCAGCACACTCAAATGGGTCTATTATCCTCTTTTCTTCTTCTTATGGTCTATGCTACCATATAAAAAAACACTCTATTAGAATATTTTCATCAATTGATTTCTCAATGTATTTTTCATACTGTTTGAGGCGAATATCTTAATTTTCTTACTGATTGCTAATTTCCTCTGCAATATTTTCCTAATAATGTCCTTCAAATCTTGCCCATCTAACATAGTTCTGCTTCCAAGATAGGAGAATTCATTCATATCTGTATCATTTTTCTTATTGTTACCATTATCTTTGTTCTCTCTATAATTTTTTTTATATTATATTTTAATAATATGGTGTCATTGTTTCTCATCATTGATTTCTTTCCATGTATCCATACTCACTTACTATCTTCTAACTTTACTGAAATTTCATTTTGACAACTAGGGTGTCAATATGCATAACCAAATATCTTTATCTCTCTTTATCTTTGCTTTCTATTGGTTGTCACTACATTTCACAATTGCTAACTCATCTTTGTATGTATTCCACATCACACTAGAGTCCGGGTTAATTAACTCCTATCATCTTCATTATATTAAACAAAATGTCCCAGTTTTCCCTATGAAACGCTTTATCAAAGTTAATAAACGTAGTGAATGCGTTCTTATTCTTTCTTATTATTTTCTCTGTTGTTTGCCTAAAAGAAAGGGTAGCATCTCGTGTATTTTCTCTTCCTGAAGCCAAACTATTCTTCTGAAAGTATACACTCTACTTTCTTTACTAGCCTTCATAAATTGTTTATCGGACGATACATAAATTGTTTATTGATTTATAAATTTAAATATGTTTTTATTTTTTTTATTTGTTCTTTTTTCAGTTAATTATTGAAAATAATGAAACAGTTATCCTGGAATATTACTTATTCTGTTTAATATTTTACCAGTTATGTATTTTTGAATTAATAAAAACAAAAACGCTTGTAATTCAGATTAAATATGGTTTATAATTTCCCTAAATTTATAAAATGGGGTGGGAGTTCGATTTTGCCAATTTTTTTTGGAAATATAATTTTTTAATTATTAAAAAATACGCCTAAGAAAAGAAGAATAAGAACACGCCTAAGAAAAATAAGAATAAGAAGTAAGGATTTTTGAGGCATGGGGTATGAGGCTTTTTGTACGGCTGTTTGCATTTCTTTTCCGAAAGTTTTTTTGGTTTTCGGATGATAATGTACTTTGTGAAAACTAGCTTGTAAATTGAATCCTTGCATCTATTCCAGCCGATTTTATTAATTCTGCTGGTAGTTTATCAACTCCATATGTTTTCCTGTGTTTTAGGTTTCGAATCGCTTAATCAATTCACATCTCATATACTTTCGCCCGATTCATCATTCCTGTTCTCTTCATCCAACATTCACTTCCCATTCAATCATCCCATTTTCTCCAAAAAATCACTTATATCGGGTCCATCATATAACTTCTGTAAGTACTCTTTTTATCTCTTTCTATTCATAAGCTCTATGAATCTTCTTTCGAAATTCCATTGCACACAATTTTACTTTCCCCCAAAAATAATATTTTAATATTATTAATCCATTTCCAGATTATTAACTTCAATTAGGCTAATAACCTCTATGCATCGATCCTGTAGAAATCTCTCTCTAGATTTCTTAGCTTTCTTATTAATAGTATACTTTATTTTCCTACATTTTTACTTCACTGAATATTCAAATATTATAACATACAATTAAATATTTATAATATTTAAAAAAAAAAGAGATTTATATTGTTTTAACTTTACATTATCGTAAATATTAATGCTGAATATTTAACCTAACAAAGGTTATAAATTAAAAAATCAGATTAGGTTGTTTATTTATGACGTTTTTGAATAAAATTTATGATACACCTAATTATTCTCATTTATTTATTATTATCTTTCTTTCTTTCAAACCAAGATATGAGATTATTAAAAATCTGATCTTGACCTACTACTATAAATAATTTTGATTTGTGTATTAAAAAATTAGTTTTAAATTAGAAAAAATTGAATTATTTTAATCATAATAATGTTCAAATATTCACACACTTATATACTGTTATTTTAATCTAAAAATAAAAATAATAAATTTTGTAATATCGAGTTCATTTGTTAAAAGAAATATTACAACTTTAATTTTTCTATTATATAACTTTTGAAACAGTACATTAAGAACAACTTTATTGACTAATTAAGATGTATATTTAAAGGTTCAATTTATTTTATAGAATCTATTTTAACTTATCGATTGGTTTATATTCTAAAATACATAGATTTTATCTTTATACAATAGAATTTACCATATACAAAAATATTAATTGATACTTTTTTCTCTGCCCCCTGGGTTGGACCTACACTCAAGTATTGCGCAACCCAGGGGATGTCCGTAAATTGGTACTGGAATATGTACATATACATTTGATAATTATCGGTTGACGTCAAATTAACGTCTCCATACTCTTTAATGGGGAGAGAGGTATATTTTAGTTGGTGAAAAATCAAAATCATACTTGAGATATATATATTATAGAATTTGAGTATAAGCATACTGATCGACGGCTTCGGTAAAGTTGTATAAAAAAACCCGAAAATTGGTACTGAAAATCCGGTTTTCAAAAATTCTTTATTCTTTGAATTCATTATTTTATATGTCTGGAGCATTTAAATTCTATTTAATTTATGTTTTAATTCTATTTAAATTTGTTTTTATTTTTTTTGTATGTTCTTTTTTCAGTTAATTATTGAAAAAAATGAAACAGTTATCCTGGAATATTACTTATTCTGTTTAATATTTTATTAGTTATATATTTTTGAATTAATAAAAACAAAAACACTTGTTATTCAGATTAAATATGGTTTATAATTTCCCTAAATTTATAAAATGGGGTGGGATTTCGATTTTGCCAATTTTTTTTTGAAATATAATTTTTTAATTATTAAAAAATACGCCTATGAAAAATAAGATATTAATTACGCGAAATCTTGAGATACTGAGGGGGACCTTGCTCTACAGCCTCACCATCTTGACCTTTTAAGTTGAAAATGTAATGGCATCAATGCCCTATACGTAGAAATAATCTATCCAAGTTTGGACAAAATCAGTGGAGTAGTTCTGGTGATTTATGATGCGATATCTAACATCGAACAAACACACGAACATACTAACATCCGGAAAATTTCCATCCGGTTTTTTTGGTATTTTGGGTTCCTTAGTTATCAAAAGTAAAGATCCGGTGATAACCAGATATGCTCAAATTGGACTAGGACCACATTGAATTTAGGACTGTTACATCCAGTTGTGCCCTCCCTTTTTGACTGCAATTAAATGAACCAAAAGTGTCTAAAAAAAAAGCCCAAATTCCAGAAGAATATGGATCTTGGACTTTTTGTTATCTGCAGTAATAAACCTTCTTTGAGAGTTTTTCAACGATATATCATAAGTGGTACTTATTTTCATTGGTTCCACAGTTACAGTCAAATGAAATTATAATTAATGAAATATTTGGATGTTACACGGGGAAGGTTCGAATCAGATTTCATCTCCTTTTGTTTAACTTATTTTTTATAATTTGAATACATTGATTTATTAATAATTATTAACCTCTGATTGTAAAAAGTTTTTTACTCTAAATAATAGTTCAATAATAACAATGAAATATTATATATATATAATATTAGCAGTTACTAATGAAGTAACGTTTTATGTATTTTTCATTTAAAAAAATATGTATATGCAATTTAATAGGCGTACAAGGATGTCATTTGATGTCCACATCAGATTTTTTATATATTTATATAATTTTTATTATTTTCATTCTGATGTTAATGAACTTGAATGTGAATTTATGAATTAAATCACATAAAAAATACCAGATTCTTGCCAAGAATAACGAGAATACGAGTTATTGCCAAGAATACGAATTAGTGGTGACCTAACTAAACCACTACCGGTAATAGCTAACCAATAGTAACAATCACAAACCAATCAGCACATAGCAGATAATGAGAAAAAAGGAAGAAAGAAATAAACAATGAAAAGATATACGAAAATACAATGGAAGACTTTAAAAACAAAGAAAATTATGTTGAGTAAAGAGAAGGAAGTGTATTAAGTAAACTAAGGAAAACTACTAAAATAACAAAGCACTCTGAACACAGTAAATGACTGTAAGATGTGATTTTTTTAATACTGCTGTAACTTATTCTTCTAACCCTCTTTACCTTTAGCAAGACTTTTCAAGAAAGTTAAATGGAATAGTTTCTTTTTTCTGAGATGAACGGGTGATTAGGGTTTTAAGAAATAGATTGTTGGTTGGAATTTGTTCCATTTGATAATGTGATGACGGAACTTTATTTTTGTTCAAGAAAACAGCTTCATCAATTGACATTACACAGATTGGCAGTATTAGATTTGTCTATTTTTTTAATAAAGAATAATAAATAGTACATAATTTTAATCTATATGCTACAATTTGTTGAAATTCGTCAGTGTTGTTTTTGTGATTGTGTAGCTAAGGCACCTTGTAACATTTCGTTTGAATAAAATTAAAATAAATCTGATATCAGTTTGAGCATAGATTATATGAGTGAATTTTGGTGTTCTGTAGTGCGTTTAGCAATTAAACAATAAATTGACTGAAACAAGTTTATGAAGTAAAACCTTATCTATAACAAAATTATTATTAAAAAACAAAAACCCGATTACCAATTGTATATATCTACGTAGAATAATTATGAAAAATGAAGTAAAAATATTTTAAAAACTTTTTCTTTGTTTTTTATAGGCATTTTTTCAGGATAAATCCTGACCCTCGTAGGGAGAAGTCACCCTCCTTGTGACAATCAACAGTCGCCACATCACTTCCTCAGTTCAATAGCCCTGATGGGTCCAGGGTCATAGCCCTGATTAGCTTTACCGTAGGTCGTCTTTTAGACCCACTAAACTTGATGAACAACACAGTCATCAGTTTGGCCTGTGTTAGTATGCCATCGGTGAAAATATCTCGCAGATTTCAATCAGTCTATTTACACAACCTACTATCGCCGTCGTACGGCCTCTTCGAAACACAACCACCTTCCGTAACTTGCAGGCCTCAACTATCAAATTAACCGATTTGCGGAAGCGCGATTCCTGCGACGTCCTCTAACACAGTAGGTTACATACAAAAAGTCTCCCTATATCTAAGTTCAGTTAGACTATCCACTCAGATTATTACTTGTTTGAGCAATTAAACACCAAAAGTTATCTTACCTCATACCAACAAAACCTGTGTTTTTCATAACAACGAAAATTTTGTCCTACAATTCAATTATCCCAAGTCCTCTTGGACAAAACAAGAAAAAATTCACAAGTTTAATAAGCTTCTAATGAAAACATACTCTATCGCTCTCTGCTCTGGATATCTATTTATTTTTTGAGCATAAAATAAATATAAATATATAAATAAAAAATAAATTAATTAATATCATCCTTATTCATCCTCTGAAGTAATACCTTACGGTAGTACCGAAGGCTAAAACAGAAAAAAGAGGATAAAATAAATTAGTCAGCTATGTAATATTCTTACATTTTATGTAGAAATGTGATTTTATATTGTGTTCGGGTGTGCAGTAGTCCTTACTAAGGTGGAGGCTATTAAAATCTCCATTTCATGTAGCCTACACAGGCTATACGTGATATAATTTATTTAAGGTTCCTAAAGATATGTAACCGATTTTAAATAAAAATTTAAAACAAAATCAATTCCGGAAGGAAATAAGGCTTTATTTCATAACGATATAAAAATCCAACACTAAGCAATACTGATGTCAAATAAATAAAAAATATCTTTAAATTTACTTCAAAGACTAAGTAATTTTTCATTTTGATATGTATTTATGACATCGGTTTAAGTTCTCTGAAAGAAGCTTAGTGCGAAACTACTTATTAATATGAGAAAAGAAAACTTACTTCCGTAAAATAAAATAATAAAAAATAAATAACTTATCGAAACCTGTGCAAATGATAAAAAATAAAGCTTATATATGCTCAACTCATAGTTTACCTTAAGAGTAGGTCCAAAAATGTGAGAGGAACACATGCAGCCTGTTATTCTTTACAACACCTTTCTCTATTGGAAAATGCAGAAGTCAAGGAAGTGATCCCAGTCAAAGGAAGTGATCCTCCTGCTGAGTCGCCGTTCGTCCCTGCTTGCTGGGATGGGTGGAGATGATGACGCACGAGGACTCCTGAACCTCCGGCGTGAATACTGATGAGCACATACACCTACACGCGCACAAAC
>JAAAKQ030258609.1:0-10801 GCA_010016005.3 Zanna intricata | reverse complement strand
ATAATATTTCATTTGTATATTTAATAATAATATTTTGTTAATATTATTTCATTTGTATGTTAATAGTATTTAAATAACTCAGTCTGCGTATGTAATCAGATTAAGAACTTGCTGTAAGCTTATAGAGAGCACTAGATATTTGTGGGTTGTACTAGAAACAGTAAAGGTATATCTTTGTTTGAATTATTATTTTTACTAAAGAATGAATTTTTATTTGGCAACTGGCGTTGATTAAGTTTATTTTTGTAATTAAAGTAATTATTTATAAATAATGAAAATATTTGTAATAGAAACAAATAGACGTTTCTACTGTTTTCTAAATGTCAGCTAACAGTATATATATGTATATATATAAGCGGGTTGAGCGACCTAGATTTGGTTCATTTGTGATGTAGTTCCGATAGGCTACGCTGCCGCTTGTAGTTTAAAAATTGTTTCATACAGATTTTGTTAAGCGTTGTGTTTGTTTTGTTAAGTAAATTATCGTGAGAAGGCTTGATATTGTGTTGGTTATTTACAAATCATGTTCTCACTATAACTGTGACCATGATAGTATTGTTAAAAAAATTTTGGGAAGTCGATATCATGTTATATATGAATCATTCGCTCACATCAATATATGCTTGACATTTTTTAATACATCAATATGATAGGTGAGCGAGAAAAAATTAAAGGAAAGTGTAAGAAATTACGTATTTATGAAATAATTAATATTATTTTTTTCAGGTGTGGAAATGTAGTAGACAGGTACCCTTATACAAATCGAAAACAAAATGAACCGGTGTGTGATGGAGACTTGATAGAAAGTGATGTTAAGGGTCTCTGTGGTAAGTTAAGGAAATGTTTATTCAATAGCATGACACGATAAATATTTAAAGCTTAAGAAAAATGTATGAACAACTTTTAAATTAGACAGATATTCTTAGAGAAGATATTTCAGAGCTATCTTGATTCCTTTACAAAGATCCACAATAGAATATCATTGTTGAAGAATTAGCTGTATATTACCTCTAAATATCAGCAAAATTCTCTGAATTGATTTCATGAATAAATAAACCTTCTTTAGCCCCATTTTCTAAAATTCTTACATTTTTTTTTACTAAATGATTAATGGATTTCTAGGCATCATTAATCATTTATGACAGGAAAATCATATTACAACACTGTATATAATAATAAATTATTTTGCAATTAGGGTTTCTTAAAAAAAATTTACTTGTTGATTATATTACAACTAATTAATTGTAAATTTTCTCTTTCTTATTTACTATAGCGTAATTTCCTAGAGTAACTTGTAATGCTGACAATGTATTTAAAAAATAAAAGATGAGAATTTTATTTAACTTGAATGTAATGATTGCTGTAAAAAGACTGAATAGATATCTGTCCTTATTGTATATTCTTTCTTTCTGTTCTGTTTGTGAAGAAAAAATGTCCACATTTCTCCTGAATGAAAACCTTCATGCCTATTTTATAAGGAACAAAAATAATATTCACATATAATAAACTGATCTAGCAGTGTGTAGTTAGTTTATTCTTACTTATAAAAGTGTGTGTTATTTATTACAACATTAGTAGCAGAATACTTCATTTAGTTTATATCCCATATTATTATGCTTTTGACTTACCACATCCATGCAAAAGTTTCACCATGTTATATTCTGCACTCTCCTACTGTAGCGTTCCCCTAAGCAGCATAAAAAATTTTTTCCGCACAATTTTTTTTGTTTTCTGGATGGATTTAAAAACTCATGTCACATTAGTATGTAGCCATCTACTGTGATTAAACTCCCTGTTTCTTACTGTTGTATCAGCTGACGCTGGTAGTTTTCTAAGTTAGAAAGACATATCTGAGGTTGAAAGGTATGATAAACTTTAATTGTATCTGTTCAACTTGTATACTGTTGAGGTTATGTGTATTTAATAAGATAAATTATTTTATGAAATTTATTTTAAAAATTTAACTAAATGATTTCCTATAAGTTTAGAATCGACGGTGCTAAGATTGAAGATCATTGTGGTGTTAAAATTTTTTATGTGTAAGAATATGAAAGTGTTAATCTTGGAGAAACTGTAATTTTATGACTAACAGGTAGTTGGCAAACCATCTCAGACATATTTTACAGTAACACTGGCTCAACCAAGTGTACATTGTATCTTTGAAGTTGTAGCCAATTTACTCAATGTATTAAATTTTTGAAAACAGTTCAGTTTATGTATTGCAGGAGCATTGTATTTGATTATTTTGTTTTATAACTAACGGTATGCCTTTATTTGTTGCTCAGAACATTATGACCAGTTTTTTTTAAAATTAATGTGCTATTTTTTTTAGAATTCTGATGGGTTGTATTTTTTATTGTCTACCTAACAGATAATTTTATTTCAAGAAATAGAATTTAAGTAATAAAATTCTCTATCACTTTTAGAAACAGATTATATTCAATAAATTTAATTTAAATTTTTGCAAAAAATGAACAGTTTAAAGTTAAAAATTAAACTTGTTCAAGACTTATTTAAATTAACAAAACTTATTCCTTCAAAGATCTTTTGGAAATAATTATCGCTACTTTCATTGAAAGCTTTTTTAATAACTGCTTTCGTTTTAAAAGATTAGGAGACTCATTCCATATTTGATGAATAATATATTTAATCCATGTTTGTTCATTAAATATGTTCCTTTTGTTAAATTTAGGTAGTTGTAAATCTCATGTTTCTTAAACATGTTGAGATCATGGTTTCTAATGCATGATAGTAAAATGGGTGATTTAAAAAATGTTATTTTTTTATTTATTTACATTTTTATAAAAAAGAGCTTTTATTATAAATTGGAAGTTTACTTAATGGCATTTAACTGTGCCATTAAACATTCCAAATTTTTAATGTTACATCCAGAAATGAGGTCAGCATTCTTTAATTTACACATTTTTTGTTTTCCATTAAATAATGTATAAATGTAATTTTATTGATTTCAAATTAATTCTTTTTGAGTTACTAATCTTTTGTGGGGATGGATCATTGAACAGCTCAATCTTCAAATTGCCCTTATAAAGATTGCATCATGAGATACAGAGATCAATGGGTCTAAGAATACCACTAAGTCTAGAGGTAATGTAGTTCAGAAACTATTTTTTAGCTACATCCATAACTTAACTGGGTGAATGTTTGCCCCATTCAATTAAAACCACATTTGTCTGGATTGGTTTTAGGTTTCTTTGCTATTTGAGAAGACAAAAAATAATTGAAATCATCAGAAAGTATTGCTTAGATCTTACAGTAACAACATTCCTATCAATGACCTCAAAGGACTGATTGGTTTTTCCAGACATTTTGCTATTACACACAATATAGTCATTTTACTATTGTTTAGTGAGTCTTGATCAAATTCTTTATGGTTCCCTCTTTTGTTAGAAATATTAATATATCCACACAAATGGATCTATAAAACATTACTTGTTAACATATTGTGAATAACATCTTTGTTAATAATTTTGAATTTGATTTAAAAGCCGACTGTAGTCACACAATTAACTTGATCAGCATCATTAATATGATGCATAAGTAAAACCTCCTAACAAATTCTTTAAACACTGTTTTTTATTTCAAGATGTGTGGAGTGGAACTGAATGATGACAGACAGATTTTTTGAAATGTCACAAATCTCAGCATGTTTTGTTATCAGGTATTGGCCGACACATTCCTTTGTTTACCAGAATATTTCTTGCTCAATATGGAAGTAGATTCTTCAAAATTCTGCACCCAGTCTTTAATGATATGAAGTTACTTCACAATACTGTCACGTTTACTGAATTGTCAAAATAATGATAAGCAGAAAATAAATAAATAATGTAATCTTTAATGAAATGAAGTGACTTCACAATATTGTTACATTTACTAAATTGTCAAAATAATGATAAGCAGCAAATCTGCTAACACTTACTTTTCACCAGGTCAAATATTCATTGCCTAAGGTAGTGAGTTAGAGTGGGCAGCAGACCAGGGTCGAATCAACAGGTACAATTGTCCTCGTCAGAGGGTGCTTCTTATGCTGACTTGTTGCGGCAGGTAAAGGAAGGGGTTCATAAGGAAGACTTGGGAGATATTCTTTCAATTAAAAATGGCCCAAGTGAGGCGTTGCACATTTGTGTCAAAGGCAGGATGAGAGATGGAAGGTACTAGGCAGCAAGCTTTAAAAATAAACTGGTTGACATGTCTATTACTCACGCGGTGAGAGGAAAACCTGCTTATGTGATTGTTGAAGATATTGAGGGAGACAGCAGGTGAGGAGATTGTTGTGGCTATTAAGAGAGGATTGCATAATAAGGAGATGGATCTGAAGTTGGTTTCAACAAGCCTTTGGATAAATGAAAAATGTCACGGTGGTTTTGCCTCAGGCTACAGAGGCCCAGCTGGTGTCAACGGAGAGACTCTAGTGGGTTGGGTCCTGTGTCAGGTTGTTCTGTGAGAGGGGGTGCGCCTAAATGTTTCCACTATTTGGAAGGTGGGCATGTTACGACTAGATGCACCAGCCCTGATAGTTGTGAAGTTACCAGACATACTGAAATTGAATGTCACCAGTTTGCCTAACTTGCAGTGGGGGTCAAGCATAGAACAGGCAGTGGGAAATGTGAAGCAAAAAATGGTTAAGGTTTTACAGATTAACCAAAATACGAGTACTGTGTTTCATGATGCAGTACTGAAGATTGCTGTGTGGAAGCGATCTGATATCTGAGCTGAACCTGCGGAAGGCTATGGAGGATAATTGGCTCTGTGACAGGTTGTCATGAGCAGCGATTGTGGTGCTGGGTCCCATCCTGGTGCTGTAACACGGTGTGGGTAATGGATATGTACCAGAGCTGCTAGATGCTTGCGATTTTAGTGTCTATATTTCCCCAAACAGTAGTATGGAATATTTTGAGGGGTGTCTTGCAGTTGTTGAGTGGTGTCTGGAAAGAGGTTATTATTGGTGGATATTTCAAACTAAGTGTTAAAATTGCTAAGATGTCTTGTTGAGCTAACAGCTGGGTTTCATTTGACCTACCTGAATGACAGGGTGGAACCCACAGTGGTTTGGGATAGTGGCAGTTCTTTTATTGATGTCTTTTTTGTCTTGGAAAGGATTTTTAGAAGGGTAGGATTGTGGCAAGTGTTGGATGAAGAAACATTGATTTACCACCGGGTGATTTTCTTCAAGAGTGGTGACAGCAATCCTATTGTTGAGTGTGGTCGTCGTAGATGGCACATTACTAGGTGTGGGTTATCATCGTTCAAGAATAAGGTCTTACAGCGTTTGGGACATCTTAATGGGGTATCTCCCTCTTTCATTGTGCAAGTCACTCAGGTTTGTGCATCTTTTCTGACTACAGGCTCACAGAGGAGAGTTGTGTATTGTTGGACAGCGAAGGTGTCGGAGGCTAGGGCCGGCTGTCTGAGGGCTCGTCGACTTGTGTGCAAAGAGCCAATGAAAGAGAGGATCCTGGGTCAATCCAACAGGCCAGAAGTAAGCTGAGGTTGGTGAGAATGAGGTATAGGTCGGCCATCCTTGGTTCTAAAACAAAGTGTTAGACTTATGCAACTAGCTTGACACTGCTATATGGGGGAAGGCCTTTAAGATCGTATCAGGGTGATTTAGCAGGGCCTACTGAGTCTTACAGAAGATATGGTGCAGTGATGTATTAGTGTTCTTTCCCTGGATGTGGTACCGTTGGCAGTGAGGGAGATTGCAGCAGTTGATATCCTGCTTTTCGAAATGCAGGAGTTAGTGGCAGTTGTGAATCAATTGAAAGGAGAAAAAAGTCCTGGCCTTGATGGCGTCCTGATGAAGCAGTGGTAGAAGTTGTTTCGACAAGTGCTCTCTTGCATGGACCATACTTTGAAGAGAGAGAGTATCTCACAGGAAGAAGGCCAAGCTTGTCCTGTAGCGAAAAGGTGGGAGGGATGAATCCGACCTGTCTGGTTATCGTCCATTGTGTTTATTGAATTGTTTAGGTAAATAATTTGAGCAATTACTGGTGGCAAGGTTAGAGATGGAGGTAGAATGTAGTAGGAGCCTCAGTTTTTCCAAGGTGCTCTCCACTACAAAAGCGGTCGCCAAAGTTATGGATCTTGTTGATAGTGCGGCCAGTAGGACATGGCGCATGTAGAAACTTTTGGCGGTGGTGATGCTGGATATAAGAAATGTGTTCAACTCACTACCGTTTCCGTGTACACTGTCTACCTTGAAGAATAGAGATGTAAGGCTGTAAGACTTGTCCAGAATTACTTTTCCAGCTGGACAGTGATATTTGGCATGATAGCAAGATAATGGTGCCAATAAAGTGTGGTATACCACATGAGTCAGTGATAAGCCTCCTTATTTGGAATACGGCTTCTGATGAAGTTTTCAACCTAGATTATCTGAAGGGGATATCAGTCACCAGTTTTGCAGTTGATATTTTGTTAGTGGTGGCTGCAAAAGAGGAGGAGGTTGTTATGAAGGACAATGAGGCTACTGGGCTAGTTGACAGCGAGGAGGCTGGCATTGGCAGCTGAAGACTCAGATTGTTATGGCTGGAAGGAGGAGGCTACGTCCTTTCAAGTGTATGGTCCAAGGTGTGACTGTTGAGCCAGTGGCTAAAGCAATATATTTAGATGTATGGCTTGATAGGAGGCGTGTTCTTTCAGGCCACATTTGGATGAAGCTATTGCAAAAGTGAAAAGGACAGTAACTGCAGTTGAGGCTTATGGACAGAGTGAGGGGGGCATTCATCAAAGAAAAGGGTGCTTGCCTCTGTTGCACGGTCAATGGTTTTATATGCAATCCCAGCTTGGTCTAGGGTGCTCAAGGGGAAATAGCACTGCTCAAGCTGGAGTGCCTGAAGCATAGTTTAGCAATAGGTGTGGCTTGTGCCTATTGCATGGTGGCTAGGGAGACAGTTTTTGTAGTAGCTTCTGTTCTGCCAATGGAGCAGTTAGTGGAGGAGACCATCAAAAGAGCTGAGATTAAAACTAGGGGTCAAACCCGAAGAGATTGGTTGTATAAATGGCAGCGCAGATGTGGGATGGCTTAAATCAGAACATCTGGACGAGAGTTTCCTACTGAGTCACGGCTTGATCCCTTGGGTCAAGCCATAAGTCAGTAGGAAACATGGTGATTTGAGTGTACTCAGTTTCTTACCAGCCACGGGTGTTTTAATGATTACCTGTATCGAATGCATAGTTGAGCTTCTGACCTTAGCATTTATTGCAAGAAACTGGATTTACCTGCACATACTGTTTTCAAATCATCAGATGGAACGCTTATAGACTTGAAACTGAGTGGTTTATTGAAAGACTAACTACTGATAATTGCGTAGAGGTAATCCTTTTTAGCACCCAGAAAAGTGATTAAGTACCATGGTGGAGAGGCTAATAAGGTGCAAGTTGGTAGAGTAGGTGAAAGATTTATAACATTATGTTTTGTTTATTGTGTGTATAGTGTAAATAGATAGTAGCTTAGTTTCTAAGTAGTGTGCTCTGGCGAGAGTAACTGTGATTGAGTATGCTGTGCATACTAGTGGAGGAGACAAAGATTGTGTATAATCACCACGTATGTTTACATGTTTATGTATATGAAGGGGGAGGTGGTATGCAGTGGTTGAGTAGGCCTGGGCAAACAGCACTATTCAGGAGGGGTGGTGATGCTATGGCAACCCACCCTGATAAGTGAACAGGGACTCCTGGGATCCTAGGTGGGAAAATGTTAAGACTGAAGTACCGGCTGGGAAGTCCCTTCTGTCTGGGTTTTGGGGGCCCTCTGATTTGAGGCAAGGCAAAGGAGAGGACCCAGTTCCGGCTGACCGGATAGTAACTTGTCGAGAATGGAATAGCTGGGTCCAGCACTGAGGCCATTCAGGAGGTTAGAGTCAAGTGGCACTCCCTAGGGCTGAGTAACATTCCATCATACAAGTAATTAAATACAAGAAATTCTATGGTAATGCTACTTAACATATTTGAATGTTTAGAAAAAAAGAAGTCTTGTTTCATCAATCGCTCACGCTTTATCTGCTGTTTAAAATTTGCTTGATTTATGTGTTTATTTATGCTTTATTTTTATTTTTTTGCTTATTTATGTGTGTGAATTGCAGAATTTGATTGCATTTTTACATACTGACCAGTCATTAAACTCACAATCATCCTTTTATATTTGCAAGTGGATATATTTAAATATGTTTTTGTTTAAAAGGTAAATTACATCTACCCTGCCATATATTTTTTAAAATAACATTTTACATATATATTTAAAAAACACATACACACAATGAAGAATATGTCAGTAAATATACATTACTAGTATGTTTCTTGCATTTCTGTTTCAGAACCTAATAAATCGCCTAAAAACCATCCAGAAAATAAAAGCAAGATGGAGGAGGAAACAACAGAACCTTATACACCATATAAATCATCAACTGAGGATATTAATAAAGTTCCAGAGACACAATCAACAAATTTAAGAGAGGAAAAACTCAAACAAAATACATGCACAATAACCTTTGATCCAACAGAGGAAGATTCTATTTATGTCTATTCACTTCTGTACCCTATCAGAAATTTGGATCCAAAAAAAAAGTTAATTATCAAAACAGAAATTCTTAAGCAGCTTTATGGTGCACAGAATTAAAAATTAATACAAATCAACCAATACCTGCTTGAAGAACACCAATAACTTTTTTAACTATACTATCATAAAAATGATTTTCCTCTGAAATACAAGAATCTATGTTATTTTAAGAGTTTCTTCATTCTCTTCAACTCTAATTAGTATTATATAATAGATTGCAAATGAATTTCCTATGAATCTCTTATTCTAAAGTACTGATCATTTAAATGCAAAAAAATAAATAAAGCTTTATTACATTTATGATTTTAAATTTTAAATTAGATTAGTTAACCTGTTAACCAATTTTTGAGAGTAGATTACTATTAATAATTTCTAGCAAAAGGCCTGCTTTTTTTTTAATAATTGTGGCCATTTTGAAAATCATATCATTGACATATTAAAACCACACTGTTGAAGGTAAAAGTTTTATTCTTACTTTTACTTTATTTTCTATTTTGAATATATTTTTGACAACCAGATACCAATAATTTTCTATTTAAAATAATGCAGATGGCCACAATATTTGATTTTACAATTGTCAGTCCATAGTTACAAAATTATTACTACATTTAGAGAAATATACCCAAAAGTAAAAAAGTGTTAAAATACTATTTTCTACCCAAAAATGTGATAACTTGAGATTTCCATTTTAAATAATGAAGTAGGGTGCCATTTTGAAAAAGGGTGAAGATTTCAAGAAGATTGTGATATTTTCTATAATTAGGATATATTGCTAGGATATGAAGCTATAAAATGGTACAGTTTTATAAATTTTTTATCTTAAAATGAGAAACTTTATTACCTTTAGTGTTTATAAATGAATTGAGTATAAACATTACTAAAAAAACTTATCATTCTTAAATAAAATAAAATATTTTTTCTTTCATTTACTTTAATTTGGTTATTCCTCTTCTATGTTAATATAATCTGAGAACATTTAATCAGCGAGGTTAAAACATTTTCCCATAAATCACTTTGATGTTGATGAAAGTATACTGTTAGTATACGTTTTGGTCTTTGCTGATTCAGAAGCTTAAGTATCATTGTCTGAATTCATCAAAGTTTTACTATCCACTCTTTTAGTAGTTAAATAAACATCAAACTTAACAAAAATAATAAAATAAACTATTTCCAAAGAAAATCTTTTTTGAAATAAGTATTTGTAGCACTCTACTCTGTGCAAACATTTCATTTGCTATATAACTTTTAATTTTTAACCAGCTGTCGTTGGCCTTAAACTGTTTGTATTGTAGTGATTGTTGATACTGCTCAAAATTCTCTTTCAATAATGCACATCCCGTATTACTTTTATCTCTGCATGTTTATATTATGTAAGTAAACATTCCTTGATATTGGAAAATTCATCTGTTTGCATTCTTCTTTAAGTTAACCAGAAAAAAAATTAATTGCAATTAATTTGTAGTTATTCCTTACAATTGCTATCAAGAGTGCTGCATGTGTTTCTAAATTTTTTGGCAATAACTTATTCTTCTAATACTTTATAGATTGTCAAAAATTTTAAAATTTTAACTTCATGACTTCAACTCATCATTAACACTTTGTTCTTTTAATGAAATTAAAAAAAAATGATGTGAACACCACATGACTTCTTCATACATCTATTAAATTAATATACATATTTTTTAGTGCATTTCATTTAAATTTATTTAATTTGAAAGTGAGATATAATCCTCTAACTTTTTAATAAAGTAGACAGTTGCACAATTGCTAAAATCATAGTTTTTATTAGTATCAAATATTTATGCTACTATGAGGGTCGATTTTTAAGTAAGGGCCATTTTTTTTTAAAAAAAAAAACTAAAATTATTTTTTTCAAAAAACATTTATTTTTGGATTTTACAAACTTTTGCCTATTTTTCTACATAGTTATCTCGTTTATTAATGCACTTGTCATACCTTACAATTAAATTTTGAAAACTGTCCTCAAAGAACTCTGGCGCCTGCTCTGACAGCCAAGAGTTCACAGTCGCTTTCACTTTTTCATCATCACTGAAGCGCTTCCCGCCAAGATGGTGTCTGAGGTACTGGAAAAGGTGGAAATCGCTGGGAGCTAGATCGGGGCTATATAGTGCATGGTCCAAAACTTCCCATCAAGTCCCAAGTCGCGTGAGCAGTGCGAGGCGCCTTGCATTGTCATGGAGGAGCAAAATTCCTTTTGACAGCATG
>JAAAKQ030258543.1:0-10802 GCA_010016005.3 Zanna intricata | reverse complement strand
GTATGGAAATTGTTCTGTAGAAGTTTATGATCTTAATATAGCCCCGTCGTTGAAGCGAATGCAATTTCTTTGCATTCTTCTTTACATCAAAGGCAGACCCCCACGCAGGAACGGTATACAGTAGTATCGGCGTCATTCCCGCTAACAACAATCGGCGTTTGGAAGCCCGCAGTCCACCATGCGGAAGCATCACCCTCTGTAGTATTCCGGTAACCTTTCCAGCTTTCTCCAAGATTTAATTTATATGCTCATTGAACAGCCCCGTTTTATGCAAGTACACTCCCAAATATTTCACTATAGGCTGCGTAAGCATAGCTAGACCATCAACATAAACCGTTATAGGGCGGAGCCTCTGTCTGCCCGCTAACGTTATAGCCTCTGTTTTGGCAGGAGCCAAAACCAATCAACATTCCACCATCCAGTGACTAATGCGCCTGATCATGAAATTCGCCTTCAGCTCTACATCATTTTTCGAGCGACCACTGTGACCATAACCACCAGATCATCTGCATACGCCAATAGTTCCACTTTCTCCGGGCTGTCCAACCGTAATACCCTATCAATCGCAATGTTCCATAAAATGGGGCTCAACGACGACCCTTGAGGTATTCCCCCGCCAGATCTATATTCGAGTAATCCTTCTTCCGAGTGAACCCGTATTACTCTATCCAACATAAAGTCACCAATTATCCGACGGAGGTATCCACTCACATTCCTGCCACCCAACTCCCGTAAATCCACCTCCGATGTTACACTTCCAAAAGCATTCTTTATATCCAGGAGGACTAGTAGTGGAATTTTTTACATTTATAATCATTTCACATTTTTATACATTTTAAATCTGAATCTGCGTTGCCTTATTATGATGTCACACGGTGAGGATATTCATAAAGTGAAATAATGGATTTTCTTGTTGAAGATATTAAACAGGTATCAATATTTTTACATCAAAGATAGCTTATATACAGCTACCCTTTTTCAAGTCTAGCTCTCTATTCTTTTCAATTTATATATTTTTATATTATTTTACGCAGGCTAGTAATGCTAAAATATTCATCCTGGATATGCACCACGTAACGTTTCACCACATTTTGCCTGTCCTTATACATTGTATTGCATTATTTTGTTCATTTATGAAGTAACTATGCCATGAAGTAACTATGTTCTAAGAATAGATACAATTTTGTCTCCTATTAAAATTCCTTCCATGATTAGGTCTTTTGTTTGAATTCTCATTTATTTTTTACCTTTAATTGGTTTTTGGAAGGAATAATTTTTACTTTTATCTAAATATTTTTCACAGAAATAAAAAAAAAGAAAATCATTAATAGAATTATTAATTGTTATGAATACAAAAGATGGTAAAAACAAAACAAAATTGTTATGAATATAGAAGATGTAATAACAAAATATGGAAACTGATTTAATTTAGCTGAAGTTTATATTTCTATATATTCTTTACCTAATTAAAAAAAAAAAAAAATTTTTTAAATTGAAAAAATATCTTGTTCTCTGAGTATTGTCTTATTATCTTTCAATTACTTTATTTTTACCATGGAGAGTTGGTATTACCCATTGTAAATTAATTTCTTTATTTTTGAATCATGTTAAAATCGATTATCGCTGTTACTAAATGTAATCCGTGATTCCAAAATTGTCAATAATGTTATTTTAGGGAAATTCAGTTATTCCTTTTCCTGGAAATTTTTATAATTAATAAATCGTGTTTAGTCCTTTATTCATACTTAGTTTTCAAAAAAAGTGTAATTTGTTTTTTTAATTTTAGTCTATTTTAATACCTTATTTTATTGTTAACTGAATAAAATTAAAATTATTGTTAACAAATAAAAGTATATCAGCTTCGGAATAACTAATCACCTGCTAAATTGTTTGAGCAGTTAAATATGGTTAGAAACTAAGCAGGAATTTATTCTTATAAATGAGAGCAGTTTGAAAATTTAAATTCTGTAAATGAGTTTAACTGCCGTGAAAAGAGACAAACTGATTATTTTTGTGAATATTTATATAGAAATGGACAATTTGTTTCCAGAAAACAATATATATTTGAAAAAATTTATGTAATAATAATTATGATTATTCAGGTAATTAAGCATCTTCTAAAAATCATATACTTAATTGAACCCAATAATTATCATATATTGAAAATAATTCTGTCCTATTTTCATAGTATACGTTAAAAAATATAACTTAGTGTGTAAGAACTCCAAAAATATTTTATAAGTTATTTAAAAACTACTTCGTATTTGAAAAATCTATATTCTTATTGAGAAAATTATGGCATTTCTTTGTAAATGCAAGACAAAATCTTGCACTATGGTTTATTTGTGAAGGTTTCTCATATTTCAATCATCATCAAGTATGATGTGTCACAAATAATAACATAAAACTGTACTCACATTAGTTAAACACCATTAATTGACCGGCCCATGAAAACTTTTGTAATGCAGTGAGCACTTGCTAAAATTATATATATATATAAAATATAGATAAACATTAACTGCATCAGTGCATCATTTAGAGAAATTAAATAAATTAAAAGAATTTTAAAAACACAACATTTAAAAGAAACATCATTAATATATATAGTACACAGGTTATACAGTTTTTCTTGACTTTGATAGTGCAATATTAAACATAATTGATAGAACCAAAGAAAGTCGTTCCAAATATATTTTCCTGTTTATTCATAAAATACTTCGTTCTAGGTAAAATGTTATAGAAAAGATAAAGGCATATCATGTAATAAGTAACTTGAATCTATCTGTAAAAAATCCATGTGTAATGAAAACTAAAAAGAACTACCAATTATTATGTTAGAATTTCCCATTCCGACTTCGTCTATGGTTTCAAAAAATGAGTTCTTAAAATTGGAATATTTTATGGAAGTAATGACTAATGATCGTTCAATGTCTACTCTTAATCTCATGTATATGTATATATTGTGTAATTTTACACAATAAATTTAATAATAAATTTTTATTATTTCTCTCTGCAATAACTGCGTCGATCCAATTATTAAAAGATATGGTAAATATGGCTATACAAAATTTCTTAATAATAATTTTATCGTGCTAGAATTAATAAAATATTTGCTATTTATAAGTAATTAAATATTTTCCAAGATAAGTAGGGTAAATAGTAATTATTTTTTATTTGATTGAGAATAACCTTTAAATAAGTGTTTATGATATTTAATTACATAAAAACTTGTTATCTTTTACAAGAAACAATTATCATTATGACCAATTATAATTTAAAGTAAGTCTTTGACATAAATTAAACGTTATCGAATTTTAGGTAGGTGGGTATATAAAGAGAACTTCCAATAACATAAAATCATATACAGTTTTCTTCCAGAATAGACAAACACTACTTACATAAAAAATGCAACTAATAAGAAATATTATTTTGATTTTAACCTTTTTTATAGTATTTTTTGATGCTTCACTTAACAGTAAGTAGACGTACAGATCCTGTACTTTTTTATAATATATTTAAAAACCTTAAATTCTGTTTGCACATTCAGTTTAATAGCATAGTTTAAGTTAAATATGAAATACAAAGAAATCCTTTTCAATCTAATTCATTAATATTATTTTAGGAATGAGATTGTATGGATTATAAAAATAATAACAGTAGTTATAATTTATAAAAAATTTCATTTCTAGTCTAAATACAACTAAATTAAAACGAAGCATTTTATGACAGTTCACAGACACTGGAGATAACAAAGATGCTATGTTTATAATTTCAAGTATTATTTTTGAATAAATTACTTTTTTAGTCCTGCATCTTTCATTAAATTTAATTCATTAATTTGATATTCATTGTGTCCAGCAATTTTTAGCAGTTAGAAAAATTTTCAGCCACTTTTGATTGAACTTATAGAATTTCTCGTAGCCAACTGAATCTTATAATACCTGTCGAATCAGTTATGTAAGAAAATTTATTTTCAAAACTTTTTCGTTTAATCATACAAAAATGAAAGTAATTACTTTGATATTATATGTTTTTGCCTTTTTAATAAATACGTTAAATCATATCGTTTAAAATTCATTTATAAACTTAGCCCTTTTGTCGACGATTCATTTTGGAGTAGTTAAGAAAATTGAAGTTTATTAACATTAAAATAATTCACTTATTTACGATTCATTTCGTTTTGTTTCTCTTCATCTATATAATAACAAAACGACATGAACTTCTGTATATTCACTGTAATAGTTTATATTGGAGGAGATTGAAAGGTACTATTACAATGAATTCCGATGGTTTTACGACCGTTTTTTGAAAACTTTTAAAATTTGTTTATATTCTTAAAAATTTTTGTTTAATTTCAATTCTGAACCTACGGTTAGACTACACATAATCTTACTGTTATTATTCATTTGATAGTTAAGTTAAATACCTGTAACCGCCCTGAAAATTAAAAATAATATTTTTTCCGAGTAAATAATTTGTAAACAAATTATTAACAATGTAATTATTTTAATATTCTTCCAGGATAAAATAATAATTCTATTTTACAAATTTTTTTTTTAATTAATATATAATAGAATGTAATATAGTACCGACCTTGTACATTCCTGTATTGCTGATTCTCTATAAAGTATTGTAAAATAAATGACATTTTTCCAAACATCTTTGCCAAGAGTTTTTATTGAACGTTTCTTTTTTCACAATCGTTTTCCAATCCTTTGTTAAATGACATTACGATAGTAAGTGCACACAATAATAATTTTGCTAAAAAAATGTTTAATTAAAATAATTTTACATGTTTTAAAAGTAACTAATTGTTCACAATTTTTAGAAAAATCTCCATATTCGAACCAACTATCGAAAATTTTAACAGTTAAACTAGCCATAGATAGAATATAAATTCCACCATTACGATGATCGGTAGATTATACCATTATGATAAATTACCTTTATAATGAATTGTAATTATGAACTATTGCTGAATGGTAGAAAGTTTAATATATATATATATGTATATATATTTTAATTGAAATTAAACTCAATCTTATTATTAATCAACAATTAAATCACTATTTCGCTCTTACTGAAGATATCGAATCTTTTGATTTATGTTAATTGTAAATTATTTTAAATTTAATGTAAATTTCAGTTCTTCTTCTTTCATTTGTTTTTGAATATATAATCAGATCATAGGCAAACACTTTATATTTTGTTTACAGCACTATATTACTTACCGTTACTTAAATTCGTTATAAGTTGTTGGAAAAAGTGTAGCTTTATAATGCTTTGCTTTTGACTGCATTGTTTTTAATAAAATTAAATATTGATACAATGAATATCGGAAAATCACGGTATATTTTCTAATTTACAGATGTTTAGCAAATTTTAATCATGGACGATTATAATATTGAAGATATCTCCCTTATACATGCCTTAAATATTACTTTTTTTCCCAGTTCGGCTATAGCACCAGGAATGTCAAAAATAACGCTTAATTCAGTCTCATAAATCAAATAATATTTTGTTTTATAAATTATATATGCCAGAATATGTTGTGATATATGTTTGAATGACTGAAAAGTTTTTATTCATCAAATTTAAGTAATACAAAAATATTTAATTATATTTATTCTTATTTTAAATTTCAGTTTCTGGGTTTGAATCCCATGGTTATGCAAACAGAAGATTATTGAGTAATAATCGTAACAGGTCAAGAAGATCAGAATTCACACTAGAAAATGGACGTGATTACGATTAGTCAATTGAAGAGGATCGGGAATCGGAGCACTATCTTCTCTGTAGAAGACAATGGACAACAATAAACAACTGAATTTTTTTTCTTTATCAAGTCATTAATTTCTATTAAAGCCTCTTAACTGCTTTTCTTTGTTATGTTTTCAATTAAATAAAGTGATTTCAAGTATTTTCACTGTATTATTGACTAATTTTATTTTAAAATTTATCATTTTATCCACATCAGTAAACTACTTTTAATTTTAAGTACATTTAAATTTTTTAGACGTCGTACTTAGCATACTACTAAGTCTCTTTATTTGTTTATTTGCTAACAGATTTCCTACATTCATTACTAAAATTTTACATATTGTGAGGTATACTTTTCACTATAAAATTGGTAAAAATATATATAAAAACTAATACTACGAACCAATTTAAAAAAAAAAAAAATTTTTCCTGTATTCATAATACGTCAACGCTAATAACTGTATCACATGTATCCTTCATGAACATAATGGTCATAATTAAATATAAAAATATTACGTCACATATATATTGATTTAATTAAGAAAGCATAATTTTGTATGTCCTTAAATAAATATAAGTTTGTTTTAAACAACAAAAAATATATTTTATGTAATTTTTTTACAAATTATTAGTTAATAAAAGAACTGTTAGAGAATTTATTAATTACATCAACTCTTAAAGATTACAGTTTTTTTAGGTTCATAAGCGATAAAATTATGTCAAATTTAAAAGAAAAATTATATTTTAATTAAACTGCATTACTTAAAAATATTAAATAAAAATAAGTTTAGTTTTAAAATGTGTTACGAAATATATTGAATTTTACGTATAAAATAATTATACTTTTCCACCATTATTTTTCTTCTAAGATTCAAACAGAGCCCCCTCACCACTGGATTGGACCGGCAATTAAGCATCTTGAGAATATCTTGATTTGTACCTTTTGCCACTAACCCTCCGAGGCAGGTCGGTTCAGGCAAGACAATCCCCGACATCAACCCCGAAGGGCCCCGACTTGGTCCTTTCCCTCATTTCAAGATCACCCCTACTGGATGAAAATGAGGAAAAATGAAGATAAATTCATGTTTACGTTTTGGGATAGACGGCCTATTTTCTTAACCTCCAGAACCACCGTCAGGTATTGCTTCAGAGGATAGAGATGAATGATTTTGTAGCGTGTGAAAATGCAATGCCTGACCGGGATTCGAACCGATGACCTACGGATGAAAGGCCGAGACGCTACCACGCGTGCCCAGAAGGCCGGCGAAAGACCACCCAATCGTGAGTTAACGTTAATGGAGTTGTTTTTAAAATATTAATAAGTTAACAAGTTAAAATATAAACAAGGTTGTTCAGTTAAAATGTAGAAATAAAATGTTATTTAAAACGAACACAGTAATTAGGATTCAGTTTCTTCTCTTAAAATGTGGCTGTACGATGTTTCGATTGATTTTTGCCCGCATGGAAAAGAAATTATTCTCCAAGAATTAATCAGAAAATTGTAGTAATATATAATTAACTATACCTGATTCCATTGAATATTTTTCTTTTCCCTTTACCAGAGAGTATTTTTAGTAAAATGATTTATATATTATACTATGTATTTTTAAATACATATTTTATATTTTGTATGGTTTGAGTAATTTCCATTTATAATCTTTTCCGAAACGATCGCTTTTATTGACGATATAAATTATCAATTTTCTGCCAATTGTGAGTATTAATTAGCAGAATAAGAATTATCATTTTATTTAGAATGAAAATAATCAACAATCATGTTTAGAAGTATGACACAAACCAAAAGAATGATTTTTGCTATAGCTTCTACCTGATACCATTTTGATTAAGTAATGTAGATGTTCAGCACATTACATAATAAAATTTTGATAAAAATTAAAATATACATGCACAAGTCATATTTAAATGAGGTTGCTTTCGGCAAGCAACATTCGGTCAGAAATTAATTTTTTTAAAGTTTCGATAATGTAAACTAATATTTTTTAGTTATATTAAAAAAATGTGATTGTATGAATTTTCAACAGAATTTGTAGAAAATATTCGACAAAATATGTTGAAACACATATATTTTATTAAACCTGGTTTCAGATTGCAGCCACTTAATACCGTGTAACAATAATATCTGTTAATAATTGTATGGTATGTAATAATTATATCAGTTTGCATTGATCTCAACTTCTTATCATTATTGAAAGAAATCCCTACATAGTTAGTCCTGACCAAAATATACTTATCAGTTTTAAAGTTTTAGCTTTTCCCACCGCTATTTTAACTGTTGCATAAAGTACAACTTTAGGGTTCACCGTGAACAAAAATAATTTTTCCTTATTCTATCTAAAACATCGTTGTGAATTATTTTATTAAGTTTAATCTTTTTAGCAACTCACAAAAGAGGGACATTAGTGAAAATCAGTGAATCAATTAGCTATTCGTTTCATTGCATAACAAACCGCCTTGAAAGTAAAAGAAAGTTAAAGTAAAATACTAAAAAGTACACGAATGAAAGAATTTAAAAAAATTTCAACCGGCCTTTAGAATAGTGGAATACATCTCAACCAGCCGGCATCTCTTTTTACTAAAGAAATGTGACGTATTACTAAAGATGACTAATATTCGTGTAATTTCTAATTAGTTGTTTAAAAAATAGAGATTAATAAGATTATTAAAAGAAACGAAATTTTAATAATTATTAAACAGTTAAATCTTAAATCTACAACTGTACTGAATTTTATTCATGGAAAATTTTGATTTAACATAAACTTTTCTTTTATCACGATGAGTGAGTTTACTTTTAATTTAGTTGATTTATTAAACGTGAAATATATATTTCAATGAAAAGAAAGGGGAAGAAAAAATTGATTTCAAGGAGTAAAAAGGAAAAGTGGATTATAGAAATGACGACATGAAATTGAGTTGTGAATTAATCAACATACCGTTTTAATATACACCTAAACCATCTGTTTGACTATTTTTTACCTACGACAGAACAGATGCGATATATGCGTTTGGGGTAAGAGGTTTGTGTGTGTGTCAGTCCGTTAATGTTTTTTCTTCAAAAACTCTTGGATTGATTTCACTGCAGTTTTCCCATGGAAGTGTTATCACCTCAGAGTAGGTTCTATGCGGATTTCGATGCGGTTTCTTTTTCATTACTTAAGTGTCACCTCAAAGCAAGTTCGTAGATAAAATTTACGGTTCTAAGCTGCCAGGGAACATTACAGTAGTTATGTTTCTAAAAAACGGCTTCTTTGTTTTTTTTTTTTTTTTTTTTAATTTTTAATTTAATCACTTATGTTCAAATAACCAAAATTATTCTGGATGTAATGTATGGTATTAGGAAATACTGTATAAACTTAGGAAGTTAATTTGTTACTTATGAAAGGATATTTCGAATATATCTATTTGTTTATATAATAATTCGTTAGGTTTGATGTTTTCGTTAGCAATTTGTATAGAAAAAGTTTGTTTTTAAATAAAACAATTCAAAAAAAAGTTTGTATATTATTCCAAGGTACAGTTAATATGATTTAAACAATTAAACGATGTACATTAAATGACCCACCATCCGAGCATGTGGCCTTGTTACAGTTCTTGATTTGACCTTACTGGAGGAAAGATGGAGAAATAGCTCTTGCACCATTTAGACGACGAAATTGGCAGTAACCACATGGCTACAATTCTGGAGATCCGGGATGACACTCTCCCCAATCAGAGAAGCAAACCCCTCGGCGTCTAACACAGCACCAAATGAATATAAATACAGTAGCGGCAAATACTTTAAGTCTCATTGACACTGAGATGCCACTCACGCCAGAAATACTGTAGTGCATAAAAAAAAGTGAGATTGACAGATTACAGATCACGAAGGAACGACACAAGTCCGAGTATTGGTGGAACATGCAGATTGCAGACAAGCGACGCAAATTAGAGCGGTTGAGTCGCAGGAAGCAAGGATTGCGTAGATTAAACAGTGGCCATTATGAGGAGGTAGCACAACAGTTTGTAGATTGCCGAAACACTTCTAATTCTTTAATTAAAAATTTTACGACAGCCAGCCGGCGTAAACTCTGTCAGGATTTGGATGAGGAACCTTGGGGTGGGCATATCAGATTATTACTAAGACGTTTGGAAGAAGATTGCCCGTCCTCACCGAGGATCAAGTCCGTACGCAAGTAGGTAAATTATTACCTACATGAGGTTAACATGGATATTGTAGTAAACGAGCGCAGGAGGTTCACGTCGGATAAAGTGACTTTTGCAGTTAGAAAGCTTTCAGCATAGAAGAGTCCTTACCCGGACTGCATCCCAACCGCAGTATTAAAAGGCCACCCGGGCTGGTCTAGTTATTAACGCGACATCGAAAATTATGATATCGAAGTCGAGAGTTCTAAGGTTCATATCCTAGTAAAGGTATTATTTTTATACGGATTTGACTACTAGAACGTGGATAGCGGTGTTCATTGGTGGTTGGGTTTCAACTAACCACATTTCTCAGTAGTGATCGACCTGTGATTGTACAAGACTATACTTCACTCACATTCATACACATCATCTTCATTCATCCTCTGAAGTAATACCTTACGGAAGTTCTGGAGGCTAAACAGACAAAGAGAGTATTATAAGGTCTGCTCTGTACAGCACCTTCGACATTGGTCGAAGTTTTAACTACGGACTAAAGAACAATTCTTTTTCGAGATGAGAATTTTTGCCATCTTCACTCCAAATCCATTCTTCGGGCATCAGAATCGTAGTTTATTACTATTAACTTTCCGCATCATTTTTAATTCAGCTGTCGTATGGGAAGTCAACTCTTTATTTTTTTTCAAGTACCAGGTCCGAATTTACGGACATCTTTTATTACTATACCGTTAGGGATAATGATATCAGATGTTTTCTTTTGTCTTCAGTCATTTGACTGGTTTGATGCATCTTTCCATGATTCCCTATCTAGTGCCAGTCGTTTCATTTCGGTATACCTCCTACATCCTACATCCCTAATAATTTGTTTTACATATTCCAACCGT
>JAAAKQ030258532.1:0-10803 GCA_010016005.3 Zanna intricata | reverse complement strand
GTGGCACAGACATTCGGTCTTATGCTCTAGGGCGACCGAATGGGGTGGTGGCGGGAGAAATGCCAGCAAACCAAAATGTCTAAAATGCTACAAAACGAAAAACAATTGAGGACTTGTAAGATACTATTCAAAACGGTTCTTTAAGAAATAGTTTACAATAACTGACTGTTGTTGACCGTTCCAGGTCGTCCGCAGAAATTTATCGACAGAGATGGAAAACAATCCGAGATACAGTGTAATAAGTGATCACGTAATTTCAATAAAGTAATAGTTAATTATGAATCAATTTGTTTTTGTTTTGTATTCGAATAATGACCTTAACGATGGGCAGGGACTTTTAGCTCACCCGTTTTGTATGAATATATAAAATAAAAAACAAAATGGTAACATGAGATATTCTTACTGGTCCTGAAGACTTTAATAAAACCCGTTTTACTCTTGGAATAAATAAAAATAATTTTATAACCAAAGATTATTTATTTAGAACGTACAAGTGAGTACGTTAACAAACATATACTTAACAATAAGATTACCTATATATATATATATATATATATATATATATATATACATAAAAAAAATATATATTTTTTTATCAAGCATTGCCCGTTGGTATGAATATATAATTATTAAATAATTAAACCCACTTACCAACAATTTTATACATTTATTCAAGCGCTTTCGAAACGAAATTATTCCATCATTAGGAACTGAAAATATGTTTTTTTTAATTTTATTAAACTAAAACTTGTAAAATGTTTTTAAAACCATTTGTTTTTTAAAACAAAAACTTGTGTAAAATGTTACATAATTATATAACGGTGGTCGTCATATGTTTAAAAATTATGTCGACTTCCGTCCTGTCATTGTAAATGTCTCCACATTTAACAGTAGAGATAACTTCCGTAGAGATAATCTCATTAGAGATCACCTTTTGTTTTCATGATATGACGTTTGCGTCAATGATTGTTTATTGACGCAAACACCAGAGTACACTGATGTTCAATCAAACACCGGCTGTATACAGCTGTTATTATGTTCATTGGATATTGCTGATTCTGTTATGATGCATTTGTTTTTTAAAACAGAAAGTTCCTGTTTTAAAAAAACAAATGCTTTTAAAACCAGTTTACAAGTTTTAGTTTTGTCAAATTAAAAAACATATTTTGAGTTCCTGATGATGGAATAGTTAAGTTCCGAAATCGCTTGAATAAAAATATAAAACTGTTGGTAAATGGGTTTAGTTAATCACAATATATATATTTATAGTGTGTGTGTGTGTGTGTGTGTGTGTGTGTGTGCGCGCGCGCACGCGCTACTATATTCCAAATAAAATTATCATGTACTTTATGTGTAACTTAGGATTTTCTTGTTGATTTTTCATATTATACACACAAGGATATGAATATTATACCGATAATAAAGCAGTAAAAGAATTTTTTTTTTTTTTGATTCATTACAATAATGTGAAAAATCAATAGATGAATAAACTAATTTCAAAAAAGAAGAAAAAATTAATTAAATGTAAGGATAACAATGAATGAAAAAAGAAAAGAAAACGAAACCATCAAAAAACCACAGTAAGGTTTATTGAATGGAATTCAAAATAATTTATAGAAAATTAAAAAATTGATGAAAAAATGACATAAAACTTTTAGAAATGGGCAGCTAGTTGACAATGTGAAAATCTCTTGAGATCTGAATACCCGCACATGTAATTATGTACGTATAAAATGAAATGTTCAATTAATAAAGAAATAAAAAATTATAAAGAGTAATTAATTAAATAAAATTACGAGTTTCATTACAACAGCAGTAATGATTTATTTAATGAGAACCATACAAATAATTAAAACCCTTGTGTTAAACAGTTCGTTATAAACAGAATTTAATTAAATACAAATAAATTTTAATAACAAAACATGTAATTAAATAGAGGAAATATAACGATTTTGTTTTTTCAATAAAAATATAACATATGTTTCTTCGAGTTACTGATGTTAATACTGAAGTTAATCATACAATTTAGTTACATTTTACAATCATTTTAATTATAAGAAAGAAATTTATACATGATATATAGATTAATAAAATAAACAATTCACAATACAATAATATTAATATAAATTGTATTTTAATGAAAAATAAATAAGCATGTATTTATTACATCTTGTAAAGCTTGAATGCTGAAGAATTATTTTATGTTTTTTCAAACATAATTCAGCGGAAGAATATTACATAACAAAAATACTTATTTACAAAACGGGCTACTCATCAGTAAAGAATGAAAAGAGATAATTTAACGACATAGAACATTTTTCTTTTTAATATTAAAAAAAAAGCTGTATTTAGTAAACTTTAAAGATGAGATGTTGTTTTTAGGAAAATCTACCACAATTCCGCACTGCTTGCAGATCTGCTACGAACACTGCAATGCACTACGGAATTGAGGCAGAATCCCTTCTTCCCCAAACTTCTTTTTTTGAGACTTCTTTTCTGCTTCTTCTTCTTCTTCTCATATTCTTCATCTACTATTTGCGTTCAATGAAACAGAGATGGATTTTCTTTCCTATAGTAGAAAGTTTTTTTTTTTTGTAAATCTCAGATTAAGTCAGATTCTTTCTCCCATTTTCATCAAGAACTTTTTTTTACCGTATTCTTTTTTAACTTGACCCCAAACCAGATTTATTCCTCTTGGCTTTCAAGTGACTTGAAAGTCTAATCTTTATATTATTTCTATTTTTATTATTGAAAACGAATCCTTTTCCTTAATATTCTAAATACATATTTTTTTACATTTCTTAAAATATCTCTGATTACATTTACAACATATCATTATATTATTATAAATAAACATTTACATTACATATTATTGATATGTAATGCTTTATTCATATAAAACAAGTTGTTTGGTTTAAATTAAAACTACATCGCTAAATATTATTACTTTTTGAAAATCATAAAGTTAAAAAAATAAAAACAAAATTTATTTTGTCATTAAAGTTGCTTTTATTTACAATCAGTTCCAGTTAATCAAAATCATATATATATATATATTTGGATTATAAAAAGTAAATGACATGTAAAGAGAGGTTTCAATTGAAATCTCTCAATGAATCATATAAGTATATGTATGTATAGATATGTTTAACATTACACGTAAATACACAATTAAGATAAACAAGTACAAACAATGACCCCGTAGGACATTGATCAAGTTCAGAATATAAAAAAAGAAAACAAAAAAACAATTTAGTCCTATCAACCACACAAAAAATAAACCAAACAAAAAGCAGTGAAATAATAATAACAAAATAGAACTAACAAAAGTAAAGGGCGAAAAGAAATATTATCATGATGCATACAGTCCATACGAAATCTAAGAGTCTGATCCATACGAAATCTCGAAGAGTCTCATAGATGCAATATGTACAGCTACTTTAGACTGTTAATGTCCAAGCTATTACGCAGAAGGTTAACTGCCAGCTAGTTCACATTCTGTTCAATCAGATGTCGTGTATCTAGTACCGAAACACTTATCTCCTCTCAAACGGTTGGAAATCATGAAACCAGGGTTTTTCACAAAACCATAAATAAATATTGCACAATAAATCTTACATTTCTCAATAATTGTTTCTGGAATCGTTGTTCGATGTCAATATTACTCTCGCTTATTGTACACTACAGCTGGATCTAGTAGGTCCAAATCGGTTTCAGGATTGTTGTCTACAATTGTTTGTTGGAAAATGATAATTACTACTACTTTTTTTTTCTTCACCGCCGCTCTTCCCCCCCCCCACGAGACTGGGCCTGCAACTAAGCATAACACAGTCTCAGGAGGGGGGGGGGCTTGATCTTCCTGCCGATCAACAATCTTCATGTTTGCTCACGGTCATTCGTCTACTTCAACAGCCATTCTCCATATCCCTTCGGACAGTCGTTCCCGTTCAATTCTTGCGTCCAAAGAACCAGGAGGCAGGAGAGTCCCCGTTCTTCCTCGCCGTAGCCCATCCCCAGAAGGGGTGGAATACGGCTCCACAGAGGGCTGTCCCTTCCCCTAGTTCACATCTCACTGATCAGTTATCCCATTCCACGTCCTCTTCTTCTTTTTGCTTAATCACCCCAGTCACCCAGTTCCTGATCTTCTCCCATCCAGCTGGGCTGTGGAGCATAGTTGTTAGGACTATGCTCCTCCACATCCACTCTTCTACACACCAGAAGAATCTAGTGCGTCCTCAGTCACATGGAGCTGCAATTTGTAATCCACCCATCGGGGACAACCGAAAAAGGTGTGTTCTACCGATCCTACTCCTCCAGGGTAGAGGCAGTTACGCCAATCCCGTCTCTTGAAGCGGTGAAAATAGTCATTAAAGGCCCCTTGATCCGTGGGGAACTGGAAAGGTAGTAATCTACCTCTCCATGACCCATTCCCAGCCAGGGACCCAGAGCCGGATTTAGACATCTTGTCCACACCGCCACTAATGCCTCGCTCAGATCGTTTGCCATTCCTCGTGAAGCAAGACTTCAGCTTCTCCTCGCGACATTCCATCGCAGTAGCCTGCGTTTTCATTGGCGCCAATTGTAAGCCATGATCCGTCATCCACCGACCAATGATCCTAATAGCCTGGTTCACCAACATTTCTACTTCCTCTTCACTTCGTCCTGACGTCACGAGCAGATCATCTGCATAAGCGACCAGCTTTATATTTTCCGGCAGCTCCAGACGAAGCACATCATCAAACGCTATATCCCAGAGGAGGGGGCTCAGGAACAGAGGGACATCAAGATCAGCAACTAGCCTCCTCCATAGTTCCCTTTTTGTGGTCTTCATCGCAAATGCATTATGATTTCTGACAGCTTGATAATTCAGTTTCACTTCTGTATTATCAACATTTGCCCTCCGTAACCTTTGCAATAAACGCTAACTATGAATTACTGTAGTCCTCAAACGAGCGATCTCGAGGGTCCATCAATAGACTTTCCTAGCAAACCGGTTTTCCGGTGGCTTTACCCTCTCAGATTCCTCCCGTAGTATCAACTGTAATACCGCTGGCTCTGTCGTTAGCTGATCTCCTAGTCGTTCCAGTACCGCCCTGACGAAGGCCTCCACTCTCGTCGGAGACGACCTCCAATTCCGTTACCGATTGGGGGTCCTCAGAAGATCTCCGCTGTGCATAGAGAAGCTGATCCTCATGTGATCCGATAAGAACTCTTCGTCTAGTATACACCAATCAGGTAGATGAGAGAAATCCTCCTCGTTTACAAGTGTGATGTCAATAATTGAGCCTCTCCCTCTACCGATGAATGTAGGGCAACCAGGGGTGCCGGCATACATCATGTTCGCCAAGCTTGTACCACGACGTGTGGTACGTAGGCCCCCAAATTCAACAGACTCAGCATTGAAGTCTCCACTCACCACTAGTGGCCGCGGTGCCGTCCTAATCATTACCAGTAAGTCATCCAAAAAGACTTCAAATCTCTCCTCATCACTATTTGGTAAAATGTAGCCTCCAATCGTACTAGCATTCGTCAGAAGAACCGTAACTAATCTTCTTCTAGTAGTGGTATCAACAATGTCGTATTAGACATTAATAATATTAATAAACATTATTAGACATTAATAACAGAGACATCATAGTCACACAGCCACTTGTGGCTTTCGATATGCCTTTATTGGGTTCCGCTAGGAAGACCAAGTCATAGTCTTCCCGCTTCACCCAGCGCCATATCAGATCATGAGAGACCCGTCTCCTTCCTACATTTATCTGGAAGCACATCATGACGTCCGTGAAGGGACCCTGCCTCCGACCAGGTGCTTACTATGGGAATAAACTTGGCTTACCGTGCGGTGTCCTTGTTTATTGCAGTCAAGGCAGCTAGCCCCCTGCTTACAGTCTGCTATCCTGTCGGTATCCCACAGCGGAAGTACATCCCCGTCCGATCCGGGCCATCACAGCGGGAGGATGAATGGTCTAACCTCCAACATCTGAAGCACGTAGTCTCTTCCCTTTTGAGTTCTACTGTGCAGGAGTGCCACCCTACTATTAGCTGTCCCGTGCCTGCTAGCATTCCAGCTGCCTTTCCTGGAAGTTTAATTACCGCTCTTTTCGTTTCTTCATATGCCGGTCGCAATGCCGAGACATCTACCGGTGTCTGGGTGCCGGTGACCTTCCGCACTGCCTCCACAATTTCCTGTTCATTCACGTCCGGGTCCATTTCCTTAATGTCGAAGGACACCATACGGCGATATACAGAGTTATCAGCCACCACCGCGTTCGTCAACTTCTCTTCCAGGCGTTTGAGTAGATCCACCTTCCTAGTCGATTCCTCACGGACACGCATTTGTAATTCGTCACCTCGACCCTGTTTTAAGGATACTATATCATCTGCTAGATCCTTCCCGACATTATCTTTGATGAGTTTAAACATGTCTGAATAACTAGTCCCGGTCCTCCTGGCCGTAACCAGTGAAGAGGGGGGTCCTTTTGACTGAGAAGGCCTCCTCTCCTCCGTCCCCACAAGGTGTAGTGTCAGTTTACCGCCTGAAGTGCTTTCTCTCCTGGCCCAGAATTGCAATATTTTCGTAAATTTCGCACCGATCCCGTTGCTTTGGGCACAAAACCTCAGCCTATTGCCTGTCAATTGTCGAATCTTATTAAGCGCAGCCATCACATGAGAGATCAGCTTCTCAGACTCATCATCTGTCACCAACGCGAAGAACTTCCCACGATCTTTGTCTAAATCTTCCGGGTAGATCATTTCCACATTCCGGGTGTCTTTTATTATCGTACCGCTAGGAATGAATAAGACCGAGTCCAGTTTCTTTTTAATTTCAGTTGAGCGATCTCCTAATAGTCGAGCGAACTCGCTCCTGAAACTTGGTTTTCGAGGGGTTAGAAAATCCACATCCTCATCTGCGACCGTTTGGGGAGCTTCAGTCAGCACTTTCACTTGCTGGTATCTCTCATATGACCACTTATTGTCTATGATCTCATACAGCTCATGCTGTTTCCCACTTCGTAATACTGATTCTATCCGTTCCTGCGTTTTAATTCTATCTATACTCAAAGCCAAAGGAGTAGTCTGAGTTGTCGATTCCTTCAACTCCCTGCCTAGCAAAAAGTACAGCTTCCTAAACTTTATATTAAGCTATTTTTTTTTCTCGCTGACCTCAGACGGCGATTAAGATGCAGCCTAGGTATCGCACACTGTTAGCATGCGAGGTGAAAACGTGATTCCGTTGAACTTGCGGGCAGTTAACCCTCCTTTTCGCAAACGTAATATATGCAGACACGTCTGTTTAACCTTTATCTGTCACTTAGATTCTCCCATTCAGTAATCAGATCCAACCCCACCAGTTTTAGTTTGTTACAGTAGGGGGTAGTCTGAAAATCAGTAATTCCAGCACTCTTAGTTTCGCTTTCAGATATATCACCTATATCGAACGTTAAATTATTTTGTTGAGTTTTCAGCAAGATAGCTTCCTTTCCGAGGGTACCAAAGGATCTTTGCTTTCTGTTACTTAAGAAGTCATCACCGTTACAAGACTCGATTCCATCGCCTGGAGCAGCTAATTGCTGGTTCGTGAATATACCCGCCAATACAGGCTAGACGATAATTCACATAATCGTGTTAAAAATTTACTGAAATAAGTCCAATTAAGCCGTCAAAAATAATTTTAGAGTACAAAACCTATTAACTTCGTTAGAACAATCGATAAATCATATATCTACCCACAAAAACACAAAAATCATAGAAGATTATTTAACACAAATTCTATAAAAAAAATAAGTTTTTGAAAGACTTAAAAAGCAGCTAAAATTAAAAATCAACTGTTAAGACAAATCATCGAATTCAAAAGCCGTTTAGATTTAAAATTAGCTTTTAAAAAACTTCAATTTAAAAATCTAAAAGTATAATTAATTTGTTGTTTATAATGTTTGTAACTATTTGTAAACTAACGCAATATTATATCAAACATTATTTTAAAATTAATACTATATTAAATTGGTTATAATTAATTATAATAATTATTTACAATGAAACAATTTTTTTTATTACATACAAATTGGAGTGAAGAAACTTAAAATATGATATATGTAAAGCAGAAAGTTTGTCGGTTTGTTTCCATAAAACCACGCGAGAATCAACCGAACTATCCGTTTAAAATTTCCAGAATGCATTCGAGTTATTTCAGGGAAGATTATAAGCCATATAACGAGTAAAAATTAAAACAAATTTAACAAATTTCTGTCATCATTACAATAGAAATAAGTTGTGAAGTCTTCCTCGTCAAAGATCTATGTATTTTATTTACTCTTCTGACTTTTTTCATTTTATTTCTTAAATTTTTTTTTAGGTTTCTGTAAAGCCTGAATTGTTATTTAACAGTATTATTCTCCCAATCATTAGGGTAATGAACAATTTGAGAGCCTGACTAGATATTAATGGTGTATGAAGCAAGCTTTGCTGCTATGTGGAACCCTTGGGTCAATTCCAGTGCTTGCTTCCACCAACCTTGGTCACGGGGGTCTAGAGTTGGCTAGACGATCGAATGTACGAAGTAAGCGCCGACCGGATAGATAATATACATAGCAATATAATTACAAGAATTAAAAATGAGCTAGATTATAAAATTTAAGCAAAATTATAACAGCATAATAATAATAATAATAATTATTATTATTCATTTATGAATGAAGGAAACATCAATTTCGAACAATATAACAATTTTTATAAACATATTAGGCTTCTACAAAATACGTGTAAAATTTATCAAAATAAGTATAAAATATTGGTTAACATGATACATTATTTTATTGAACTATTTATACCATTCAAATTATATGACAGCGAATATCTATCTATAAGCATCTATATATTCTATAACATATTTTATAGAATATATAGATGCTTATAGATAGATATTCGCTGTCATATAATTTGAATGGTTATATTCTATAACATATTTTCCGGGCGATAATAACGCTTCGGCGTTGTTCGCCCTCCAAAAAAAAAAAAAACCATTTTAATTAGCATACATACGCCGAATTATCACACTTATGTAGTAACTCAAAAATAGCACCTAAGTTAGCGAAAGAACAAGAAAACGATTTTGTTTTAGGTACCATCGTAATTATAAATAAAATTGTAATTATTAAATTTTCATAATAGTATCATTAAGAAACTATTAATGACACAAAAGTAGATGTAAATTTGGAGATAAGCTACAGTTTTTTTTTTTAAATTGATCTAATAAAGTTTTATTTTTAGTCTTAACTTAAAAATTTTTTAAGGTTGAAAATATTTAAGATTTATATTAAAAAATTTAAAAAAAAATTATTTCTATGTTATTAATTAATATTATTTTGTAAGAAATTAATTAATTTTCTAAATTATACAGTGTTCATGTTTAATTCAATTACTCTAGCTCAGATCTCTGTAATAAACTCTAAGACTGAATATAAAGTTAAAATAAAGAAATTCAATCAGTTTATTTCATTTTGCCTATTTGAATATCGATAATTTATTAGGAATTTGAATTTTTGCAAATCAAAACGATTATTGATAAGAATATATATTTCAATTTTCATTTTATATTATAAAATTATTATAACTTTCTAAATAAAACATGAAAATGTTTCTCAAATTATAATTTTAGCAATCCCAATTTGAAACTGGAGTTCAGATCAGATATCAGATTTCATCATTTAATTTTTAATGAACCCACAACATTTTACATAACTACTAAGTTATGTTTATTTGCCTTTTTGAAATAAAGTATAATAAGATGTAAAAATCTATATTTCCTTGCACACTAGTATTATTAAAAATTTATTTACTCTATTTTGGTGATAAATACTGTTTAATTATAATGAAAGGGTTTTACTTTTCTAACGAGCTGAGAAGTTGAAGTAGTATGAGTGTTCTTCGTAAACAGTGATTAAAACTTTTACCTTTCGAAGGAAATAAATTTACAGCCAAGAAACTTTTGAAATTCATTATTGACTAAGATTAAAGTCACTTTCACATTATGAAAGGAATAACCTAAATAATGTATTCATTGTAATGTTAAGTCAACTACATATCTTTGGTACAACATTTAATTTAGAATATTAAAAGTAAGTAAACCCGGTTTTTATTTCTATCCAATACCAATCGTTGAAAACTATTACAATGGATGGAAATTTAAAAAAAAAAAATTGTTTTAAAATAAAGAAATATCGAACTATGTTCATTCAAAGAACGCCTTTTACTTACAGTATAAAAAAAAGATTTCTCAGAACAATTTTCTAACAATAATGATCCTTTATCATTATACATAACTCTTTATAACTAAGATTATACCACAAAAAATTATTTTCCGGAAGTTTTGCTATTAAATGTAAAGAAGAATTTTACGTCTACTAAATTGGGCTCTGATCTTGGGAAAAAAAGAAAAACTAAACCAGTAGAAGAAGCGGACATTTATAAATTGATTTATAGAAACAACTCTAATTTAGGATAAGGGCAAATTATCCCAACAGGCTGGTCTAATGGTTAACGGATATCGCAAATCAGCTGGTTTCGAAGTGGAGAATTCTTACGTTCAAATCTTAGTTTGAATTTGGATTTGAATACTATATGGTGGATACTGGTGTTCTTTGGTGGTTTTTTTTTTTTTTTTTTTTTGTATCTTCCCCCGGGTCGGACCTCCAATAAAGTATTGCGCAACCCAGGGAGGAGCTAAAATCAACATTTGGGTGTAAGAATTAATAAGGACCGGGCATTCTTTTTTTTCTCTTCTTCTTTTTTCTTACCGTC
>JAAAKQ030258531.1:0-27915 GCA_010016005.3 Zanna intricata | reverse complement strand
ACACACACACACACACACACACACACACACACACACACACGCACGCACGCACGCACGCACACACACACACACACACATATGTATATACACACAAATTAAAAAAAAAAGTTTTCTATGCTATTTCTTTTCCTTTCTGTTCTGTGATAATCTTTTGACTTAACATAGGAGTGTAGGAGAATACTACAACCTAATAATCTTGATCATTATCTAAAGCAGAATGTCTTAATACTGTGACCTAACAACAAAATTTTCCCATTAATTTTCTCATCTCTTATTGTCCTTAAGAATCCTATATTTGGAATTTATCAACGCACTTAATTTCCAACATCCTTTTCTAACATTTTGTTTTAAAGTAAAAAGAAAATCATTTTTATTATTCCTACTGACGATTTTTTCTTATCATTAATTGATACGCTTCACATAAATATTTTAACGAATCTTTTCAATTATTAGAATAAATTTTATTTAATAGCAATTTTTCTTTTCAGACGACTTTTTTGGTTTTTGTATAGCTTCGATCTTTTGCTTTTTTGTAACTTAAATAAGAAGATTCTCTACTTCTATATATTGTTCCCACCTTATTCTTAGATCTCTTATTATCGTTCTTTCTCTTGCATTTCATTATCTTTGTTTTACTCCTATTTATTTTTTAATTGTACTCTGCTAGTAATATATCTATATAACTCAATATTTCTTTTAATCTAGCAATGATTCTGCTAGATGAACTATGTTATCACCTAACGTTAACATCTTTCTTTATTCTTTTTCTTGTATAGTTACTGAAATCTCAAATATTTCCTTCAATTTATTTTTTATACGTACTTATTGAAAAGCAACCGGAACAGACAAAATTCTTGTCATATACTTTGTTAAGCATTATTCATCTTCTAATATCTTCCTTATATAAGACGTATACTAATAATTTTAATGAAACAGGTAAGCCAACTAGAAAACCAGATTATGGCTGGACCCCGCTTGACAACTTGCGGTAGTATAGTGGAATAAATGGTGAATGAGATGAAAGGTCGTTTACTAATATCACAAAATTCACATTTATTAGGTAAAAAAGAATATAAATAACGTAAAATATTATTAAGATTTTTTTCCAATAAGATAAATGGTGATTATCGAATTACATCGTAATTATGGCTAATATGTTTTAATAGTTCAAAGAAACTTTTCTGGTAAATATTTTTTATTTATAAACTTATTAAAAAACTAAAAAATCAAGATGTAGGTAGATAATTAAACATTACAAAATTTATCTTACATTATTTATTGAAGTAGGAATTGAAAAGAAGCATCTACGAATTTCTTACAAGGTTTTATATTTTATGGTTGTATTAAACAAAAAAAAAAATTTTTCTTTATACCTAGCATATTTTAAATCGACTAGAACAGTTAATTATGTCAAGCTGCAATAGGCGTATCTAAGTTGAGACATATATACATATATAAGATTCAAAGCTACTTAGCATTCTTGTGGTACGACCTCTCTTGGTCTGTACATAGACAGAGAAATCTGGAGTGCAATTTTAGTTTTTAATTCCCCAGGAGGACCCAAGGGCTGTAAAGGAATTTATCTCAGAAGAACGTGTGTACTTCTAACACCATAAATTGCTTCTCCCTCTTTTTCTTCACACATCTTATTCTCTACTCGTTCTGATTCTTCTCGTTCTTCTGTTCGCGTGAATTATCTTGAAGTCGCTTCCTCTACACAGTATTTTATGTGAATACATAGAAAAGCATTAACTTAAGCATTTAGTTATCTATATTATTACAAACTAAATTAACCGTGAGTGAAATAAATGGTGATTATTAAAGTAACGTGTAAATTACTGCTACTCGGTTAAAATCTCACCAGTTTTTTTTAAATTTATTAAATTGAAATAAATTCTAGAATTAAATTTCCGTTATGAAAATTTTGAATATCAAGTATAGTTAAGACAAAAATGTAATGAATTTAAAACGATTTTCAAAATGTTTCCTTTGAGGTATTTTTTAATATGGTAACACTTGACTTGACTCAACTTAATCACAAAACTTTAACTTAATAAATCAAAGCAATAAAATAAAAATTCATAGAATATTTCTTTAGTGATTTATGGAGAGCTTCGAATTTCTATATACAGACAGACAACTATGTTTACGAAAGGATTTTATACAAAACATCAGGAACTCAGAAGATAAATTCAAATTTTTGTACACGTTTGAAAATAAATATATTATGAAAAGTATGAAGCTCAAGGTGTTTTTTTAATAGTGATTGTAACTTAAGTAACTTTCTGGAGCTCAAAGATATCCAAAATTTTTCAAAATTTGATTTCCTTAGGCTTCCATTTTCTCTTTACGTTAAATGAAATATAATTTAAAACAATTAGTTAACATCTTTAATAATATAACCTTTTCTCTTGATATAATAACCACAATTAAAATATTTTCTTTTTATTATCTTATTCAGAAAACGATGTTGTAAATCTTTTTAAATCCTTTTTGAAGTTAATCCTTTTTTGATCGTGTATCTTAAAATTCTTTAGAAAGTTTATTTAAATTCTTAAAACAACATGTTTTGAGTCATTCATAATGACTACGCCTAGCAAAAACTACTGAAGATAAATTAATGAAAGTTTGTATACACATTCTTCTTACGGTGTAAGTGCATATTAATAAAGGAATTTTTGGAAATTCCGAGTTAAAAAAATTAAAATGGAACAACAATGAAATATTTACTATTTCTTTAACTTCTCGGTCACAAATGAATATATCAACTTCATTTTTAGTATGAGTAATTTTATAGTAAAAATCTAAAAATCAATTCATAGATTTTTTGAAATTCCGAGTTTAAAGGGTAAAAATAAATTCTTTGAAACCTAATAATTTTTCTAATTTTCTATAACAAACGAAGTTGATTTAAAACTTGATTTTTGGTCTGTGTAATATTCATGTAAATACTATAAAACCCAAAATTCTAGATTTTTTAAAAATTCAACCTTGAAATAGGTGAAGAAAGGTAAATGCAGTTTGAATATTGATTGAAAATTTTCTCATTTCCGATTATACTGAAGTAGATATTCACTAATTTGGGCTTGCAAATACTCTTCAGATAAATATCGAAAAAAATTTCGGTTTTTTTTTTTAGTTTCGATTTTTTAAGCGGTACAACGGTGGCTCAACCAACACAGCCCGTGCCGCTGATAATGTATGTACACGCGAGTGGCTGCACCGATTACCTAACTAAAAATATAAAATAAAAATTGACCACAACGGAATAAACATGCACCCTTATAGCTCGAGAGAAGCCATGATGGGGAAATATATATATATGTATACATACGTATATATATATATATATATATATATACATCTGTACTTAAAGAGAAAAAAAACTAATAATTATCTTTTCATCGCATTTTACTTTTAATTTTCTTGAGCTATTAAATTAAATTTTAACAATGACATTATGATATAATTGTATATTTCTGTATTGAATTAATGTATTCCGGGATTAAAATTACTTTTAATCATAAATAAAATTTAATATTTTATTTTAATATTCCATTATTGTAGTGCCCATCTGTTTTTACAGTTGCTGGGATGTGACTATCCACTAACGTACGCTTGAGCCGTAAAGTTAATATCATTTATCGGTAACAAATATAACTCTACCCACTCAAAAAAAAATTATTTATTTTTACTGCAACAAAAGAATAAATGTTTATAAATTTATTAATCCTGAAAATGTTACACCGCAGAAAACAATTACAAATATTTATTTTTAATTTTTAATCTGCTGAGAGAAACCTTTATGTTTAATTACTCAATCCTACATCTAGTGTAAAACAAACATACGGTAAAAATCCTCTTTTATTTACATTCATAAAACACACGATTCTTTTTAGAAATTTCTACACATATAACTGATTTCCTTTATAGTTAAAATACATTTCATCACATATCAGAATAATAATAAAAAGAAATATACATATTCATTAGCCGAGAAATAATTTTATTAACGCATTATGACAAAATAAGGAAGCCACAAGTATAAATTTAGTAGCTGTTGCGTGCCAGTGAATAATATAATTTTTACCGGACCTGGCTCATCGATATATAGTTCCGATCACAGTCGACTTGATAAGCAGAGTACTCTCGATATGGTTGCTTTTCAATGGGGTTCGTGACGAAGGAAAAAAGCGGTGACTTGTGAAGAGCCCTTGTAGCTTCTCGTCAAGTACCATAATAAATTTCATCCCTTCCTTGTCTCTCTTTTGTTTATTTAGCTTATTTGCTAGATTCAGCTGATCTGTATGCTGATGAGAACAAAGGAATGAATACACGTATTCCAAAGTAGTGGTCTACGCAAAATCCGAACTTAGGTACCCAATTACTATTGTGTATTAAAATTAGCCTTTGTTGTATTTTTTTTTTATCTTTTACAAATTATGTATAACTTGAACTGAGAATTGTTAAAAATCGAATAAAAATGAATCTAAAAAAAAATTGTAATATTTACGTTAAATTTATCCCTACGTTCTGTTAATATATCTATTATGAATAATTGATAAGAATTCTCATGTTTTTGTAAAATTTAAGTGTGTTTTTAAAATTGAATGATGATTTATATATCTCATATATTTATAGATATATTTATATATATTATCCATGTATAATGGATTAAGAAATTATACGGGAAAAAAATAAGTTTATTTTTGTTGGAAAAAAATTGATTTATGAACTTCATAAATTCAAAATAAAAAAAATATGATTAAATAAATATAAAATATACATACATATATATATATATATATATATATAAATTAATACTTTAAATTAATATATCGTACTCGCTGGAACGATATGCTTCTTTTTTGGAGATTATTTAAAATCTTTTTCTTTAATAATGAATTAGTTTTCAAAAAACTGAGAATACGATTAAGTCAATCACTCTGTTTTTTTCTGATATTATTCATTGTATAATGCATTCAAATATGTAATGAAGACAGGAGTTTAAGAGAAAATTATTTGGAGGTAAGGAAAAACTATCAGTTTCAGGAAGATGTCTGGACAGTTAAACAACTGGTTTTTGTGTAATTTATTTAAAAATAATAATAAATCAAGTTTAATGAAACTCTGTGAGTTTATAGACCATAAAGAAGAAAATATGAATCCATTCTCCTTTAGTCATAAAATAGTATGAATGTAAATTTTAAAAACTCTAAAAATTTTACATCCAAAAATTCAGAGGGTAAAACTATAAAATATAAAATTTAGAATGCGTGGACTAATTTTACATCTAAAAATACACACCAATAGTTTTAGATGTTTTCGGTTATTTTCTTGTTTAATAAAAATGAAGATTAAATTTAACAAGTAATCCAAGAATAATTGTTATGGACAAAGTTAACTAACATTAAGCTTCTATACTAAACGTGAATTTATAAGGTATAGGAGAAAGATTTTTATATAACAAACAAACGGGTGAGATTAAGGGTGGATTTTTAAATGGTGTAGAAATATTTCTTGTAAATTAGTAATAGAAACATGATAAAAGTTTGTGAGACGCATCACAAATACTTTTAACAATGCATCAAGAGCGTCTTTGGAGTGTTACAATAATAAAGAGCTTATCCGAGGACTTAATGAAAAACACATTTTGTACTTAGAGTAACATAGCCGTTTTATTTAACGTAAATTAATAAATAAGTAATTAGCCTACTTCACTCATTGTTAATCAGCGAAAGAGCTGAAGTTATATGAGGAATACACCACAGTGTCGAAAGCCATGTAGACATTTAGAATTTACATTCTTGTGTTACTTTAACTGCATTGAATAAATACAGGTATGGATCTTGGTCATGTTTTCCTAATTACAATAGAAAATAAGACAAATTGAAGAAGGTAAATTATCAGACATTTTTCTGTCAAAATCTTGGTTTGTTGTTGATGGTGACTGGTACTTTTTCAGCTATTTTTAACGTTATCATAAAGTCTATCTCTGATATTCACATTTATATTAATATTTATAAACGAGAATGGCTACTGAAACGGGGCATCTCGTAGTCCGGATTAATTGTATAACGAATGCGACCGTCCGGATTATCTACCGTATGTGATGTATATATGTGTGATATATCTTCCAATATAACATGTTTCGTATGCGCACGAATAATTTTCGAAAATCAGCTGCATATTCAGAATTTTTCATCCAGTCTTGAATCGTTAACATTTTGTCAACACTTTAAAAAAAGAAAGCTAAAATAAATAAATAAAATGAAACATATTTTGAATGTAATTTTTTAAATGAATTTCCACTTGTTATTTTTCTTTTCTTTTTAAAAATTGGATAGCGTAATTTTCCAATTACGCTAATTCTGTATATTTAAGAGGATGGCTGAAAGGTACACGGAAGGCTTTTCCATTTGATGTACCAATGATTTGGCGAGAACCAAAGCATCATGTAACCAATTGTTACTTTTGTTTAACAAGTGTGTCTGGAATTTATAAAAATCTTAACGAACAGTAAAATATCCTTCATTGCAAACAGGCCTGTGCCTCACAGAGAAATTATTATATTTCTTGAGCCACCTGTGAATGTGTGTTTCGAAAGCAGCGATGAAGAATCGGGCAGTACTGAAGAAGACAACAATGATTTTGATTTTGAAGTATCTTCACATAAGCCACATCTTATATCACAAATTGAATTAAATGACTTGGTTAGGAAGGATTTAAATTTATCAAAATATCAAGCTGAACTGTTAGGTTCAAGACTGCAAAGTTGGAATTTACTTAAAAAAACAAACAAAAATTTCGGACTTTCGAAGCCGACAAAAAGGACTTTCTTAGTACTTTATTTATGAAAATAATTTGGTTAATTGCACAAATACTGATGTTGCACTTAGGACAAGTTCATAAACCTGAGGACTGGCGGCTTTTCATAGATTCTTCCATCAATAGTTTAAAAGTGGTTCTACAATACAAAGGTAATAAATATTCTTCGATACTGATTGGTCACTTATGATGTTAATTTGAAAGAGACATACGATGTGATGAAAGAAATTTTTTGAAAAAATAAATTATAAAAAAATAGCTGGAACATGTGGTGATTTGAAAGTTATAGCTATTTTGTTAGGTATGCAGTTAGGGTATACTAAGTTCATGTGATCTTTGCTAATGGGAAAGTCGAGCTAGGGATAAACTATGTTACCAAAGCGTGAAATAAAGACAACTTAACTCCAAATGGGAAAGATATTATTCATGATCCCTTAGTTGAACCCAAAAAAATATTTTTACCCCCTTTCCTATCAGGTTAGGACTAATGAAAAAATACTGTAAAAGCAATGAAGAAGGATTTTTTTGTACATCAGGCAGAAATTAACGAACGTAAGTGAAGGAAAAATTAAATGAGATATTTGTCGGTCCTCAAATAAAAGAGTCGGTCAAAGATGATGTATTTAACTAAATGTTAAATAATGTAGAAAGTGCACCTTGGACTTCATTTAAAAAAGTATGTTAAACTTTTCTCAGCAAAAAAAATCAGACAATTACTACGATATTGTTAATCAATTTCTTACTTCTTATAGAGCTATGGGATGCAATATATCTTTGAAAATACATTTTCTCCACTCGCATCTGGATTTTTCTCGGACAACCTCGGATACATAAGTGATGAACGTAGTGAATATTTCCACCAAGACATTTTTGTGATGGAAAGCCGCTATAAAGGGAAATGGAATATAAACGTGCTAGCCGATTACTGTTGGACATTAATTTCGGATGTGCCTGAGGCTATTTATAAAGGAAAATAGTCAGTGAAATCATTATTTTAATGATAAAATTTAATGGGAACATAACATTGAATGTATATTTTTTCAGATATTTAATTATGAAATTACTCTAATAGATTACTGGATTTCCGTAAAGAAATATTCATAGACGAAATTACTTGAACTTTGTGGTTAAATGATATTTCTGAATAATTTTTATAATTAGTGTATGACGATGTACAAGGAATTAAAATGTTGAAATATAAAATACTTATTAAATATTATTTTCCAAGTTTGAATATTTAGCCCTAAAGAAATTTTGGTAATCCAAGCTCTGAAACATCAAAAACATCAGTGAAATCGGATATGATCAAAAAAATAACATCAGCTCTGTGACCTAAAAATATACAGATAAAAGAATTATATTTTCAATTTCACAAATGAAAAAAACGCTAAAAAGTAATATGTTAATTTTAGACAGGTATCTAAATATTTTGCTTATTAAACGAGATACATAAATTTATTTTAAATTAAATAATTCCTATTTTACTCTTTCAGAGAATTATTAGTGCTAGATGGTATTGCATAAATAAATATTTCTAAAATATAGATAAAACGTATTCTCGTACAATTTGAATAAGTTATTAATGAAATTCTAAAATAGCGATAGACAAATATCTGATGTGGACATAACATGGACTTCCTTGTACGCCTATTAAATGATTTTTACACATTTTTTTGTTGCACTTAATTTAAAGCTATTTCATTTAAAAGTGAGATACGATCCTCCAATTTTTTAACAACGTGGATAGTTTCGCAACTGCATTGGGGTGGATATCAGATTGCATCACATTTATTTGTGGTGTCCATACCAGCATATTATTTTAGTTTATATATAAATCTTGATTCATGTTGCTAAATTAGTTGTGTAGTGTAACTGAGAACATGTCGGATCCGTAACCACGCACACATCGATTCAAATCCAAATATATTCATTGACGAATTCATATACATATATACACATATACATATATTTTTTTGTTTTTAATTTAAATACATTTATCCATTAATAATTTATTAACCTCAGTTGAAATCTTTGAATTAAAACAAAAAGTACATAAAACTTTTTTTCACTAATAATTGATTTTTTATTATTTTTTTTTAACAGAGGTTAATAATTATTATTAAATCAGTATATTTAAATTAAAAACAAAAGTTAAAAAAAGAAAGGAAATGAAGACAGATTCGAACCGATTTGCCTTCCCCTTGTAAGATCCAAATATTTCATTAATTAAAATTTTATTTGGCTATAATTCTGGAACTAACGAAAATAAGTAACACTTATGATATATCGTTGAAAAGCTCTTGATGAGGGCTTATTACTGCAGTTAAGAAAAAGTCAAAAATTCAAATTTTTTGGATTCTAGGCTTTTTGGAAATGTTTAGTCTAGTTGATTGCAATCAAAAGGGGAAGTGCATAACAGTGCATTTCCGTTTTGATATTACCCCTGAGATATTACAACAGTCCTAAATCTAACATTTTACTTCTAATAGTCGTTTAGTTATGCGAGATATACGTACGTACGGACATCACGCCGAAACTAGTCAAAATGGATTCAGGGATGGTGAAAATGGATATTTCTGTTGAAATTTTGAAACCGAAATTTTTCGCAATTACAATACTTCCTTTACTTCGTACAAGGAAGTAAAAAACTACTTTGTAATTTTAACAATATCTAGTAATGGTTATTACTATCAGGATGAGCGTTATTGTTTGGGGATTCACCATCAACAGATAAATCTTGCACGTCAAATTCCGCAGTTTATTTTTTAAATATCTTACTGGTAATAGTGTAAGAATATTGTTCAGCAATACAATAATACCTGCAATACTACAAATGCAGATAGAGTGACCCGAAGGTGAAACTAACGGAGTTTTTGTAGAGATTTATTCAGTGCTATCTGTATGCTTATAATACTTGATTGCCACTTACTCTCTTTCAATAGTATTTTAGTCTACATGTTTCATTATTATTTTCAACAACATTTTAGCTTTTGTAAAAAAAGCTAAATTAATTCCTTATTCTGCAGGATTAATGAATAAATCAATTACAATAATTATTATTAAACTCTTCAGTAACTAAGCATTTTTAATTCTGGAATATGTTATATTGGTGCAATTTCTTTAATTTCTTTAGTAACAGTACGAGATACGTTTTATGAAAAATTACAAACATAACAGTCAATTCCCAGATTCGATATTCAACCAGGATTCTGCCATTTATTCTTACATCTTCCTTAAGAAATATTCCAATAAATTTACTAGGCACCTAAACAGAATGTAATAAATGCCACGAAAAGATCTGTACTTAAAACGTAAGCAGTAATCTTCCTTTTAAACACATATCTATAAAAATATTTTTTTAAAGTCTCTTAAGAAAACCAATGACGATATTATTAATTAACTTACCTAAAATTTAAATAGAACTTAATACTTGCCCTTTCAACAATATGAAAGTTGAAAGTTACTTCTACTCTTTATACTTTCTATTTTATCTACTCTATTAATTTTCAAGTATAAAAATGTTCTGCTTGTTTTCATAAATCAGCAAAATATTTATAATAATTTCTTAACCTATTTCCTAACTTAATTGTTGAGTTAAAGTACTCACTTAGTATGATAAATTATAGTTAGTAAAATAAATAAAAAATACATAGTATTTATAAATAATTAACTTGAAAATATGCACTATATCCTGATTTTATTTTTAAGTTTTTTAAATTTACGCCAAATTAAAAATTTCATTCTAAATTTTGATTCTAAATACTCCAAATTTAAAAGAATAGAAAAAAATGTGTCCGTTTTGAAAGTCAATTATTACTTTCTTCGAGGGCAATATAGTTAAAATCCCACATTTATTTTTATACGGGAGGAAATCATTGTTTATTTGAAAGAAAAACCTTTGAAATAATGAAATATGAGAGACCTGATTTTAATAAAAATAATATACGGAGTTTTGAAAAACTTAAAGACAGTACTGCTGAGAAGAAGTTACGGAATAAAAAAAATCGGAATACAGAATACAAAAAATCTATAAATTACATTTATTCTAGAAAGAAGAGACACGAAAATAAACAATAGCTATAATTATTTGTTTTTTGTTGACTGTTACAAACAACTGTAGTTGAAGAAGGTTACGAAACAGTAGTAGTTGTTACAATACTACGCTGGGTAGGTACACTTAACTACACGCATCCTTAAAAACATTATATCTAACCATTCAGTGTCCTGAATTCACAAGAAGCAGAGAAATAAAAAAACAATCTTGAGAGGAATTTTTACCGGTAAAAACTATAGTGCTTCGAAAAAATAAAATTACAAACATGAAGAAAAATTATGCGTTATCAAGATTTATTTTCACGTGGTTATATTTAAAAACTTTGGTGAAGGACAGATAAAATACGTAAAAATTACTCAACAAAGATTATAGTTATTTAAAATGAATTCATTAAACATGATGATTTCGTTTACTACAGATATTATTTAGTATATTTAACATTTAAACAAGAGACATAAGTCCGTTTAAAGCAATATATTATAAACCACAATGAAGCAGTCACTCAATCACTTAATAATAAACAAGTGTGGTCAGAGCAGAGCGTACTGGGTATGCGCTACTCCCTGCCACACTATTTAGCAGGTTATATCATGTAATACGAGTTCCTATTTGCGTTAGGCGTCTATTTATATTTAGTGCGATACAATTACCTAAAATTACTAGTTTCATTATATAGTAACTATTATACGCTCAGCAGAAGGTTTTCTAGATTCAATGTTCTAAAATACTATTCACATTCAAGATATTTATTAAAAAAAAAAAAAAAAAAGTTATAATATATGAAAAGAAATATATATGTATCATTCTGAAAAATTAATTAGTACTACATTTTTGTAGAAAGAAACTTACAAATTACTATTTTAGTATTTTTAAACTATAACAATAATTTATAATAAAATAACTTTTTATAGATACATATGTTTCTTTCATGGATTTCAATAACCTCTATCTGCAAATCATATTTTTGTATTAAGATTTACTAACGGTTACAGTAAATTGTAACCGATTGTAAATTAAATATTGCGGGGAAAAAATACTAAGAGTAGTTCAATGTTAAAAAGGATTAATTGTTAAAGAAGATGTGAAAGAATTTTAAGAATAGATAAATAGTAGAATATTGCACAGAAAAGAGCATTATTCGCAACACATAAGCATTAATTTCTTATTCTTACTGTGCTGCTGAATACTGAAACAGCTAAACAGCTGAACAAAGAGAGATTATTAAAACAGATTAATAATAAAAGTTTCATTTGTAATCAAAAGTATTTTATATAGTTTTTAGTAATAATTCTCTAAACAAAAATCACATCTGATATTAAATAATTACTTTTTTAAAATTATTTTTCAGTGAAGAATCACAAAAAAAATTGAATTTTTAAACGGAAAAAATTTTATAAAATAATTTTTTTTTTTTTAAATATCGCTCAGTAAGTGGAAAGTATTTTCCCTGAGCGATGTTTCGTAACAGTCGGCTTTTTCTCTTTCGTCTCTATTAATGTCTTAAAAATAAATTTTCCACTTTACTAAGGGGTTTAATTTTTTTTACCGACCTATTAATAAAAATGACGATCCTTCACTGATATATAATTTAGATTATTTAGATTTCTGTATACATCATTCCACAGACCACCAACATTCTTTCTTTACAGAATAATTAATTCCAAAAATCAATTAAATAAAATAAATTATAACCAAATAATATATTACATTCTTAATAATAATTATATAAAATTAGGTTTTTTCTCCATTATGATTATTTCGAAAAGGTTCCGAAAAAATATATAAATATTACATCTCCTCTAAAAATAATTATAACGCAATTACCCGAATTACTTTCTTTTCTTTTTTTTTAATTCTCAACCTTAATAGAAATGTCTTAAATTTATTATAAATGAACGAATCAAATAAACTATTTTGTATATATGAATCAAAAGACGACGAGGAATGGTGGAACAACGAGGAACACAGAAATTAAATTTGTTTACAGTTCTTAATCATCATAGTCATGTTTAGCTATTTGTATATATTTCCGGGCCAGAATGCAAGGAAGCGTACTTTGTAAAAAGAGTTACTAACTATTACAATGAGTAATAATAGTTTTATTAATGATTTATTTATTTTTCAGTGAAATCTGATTATTATTATTAGTGAATAATTCTTTTGCTACTTTTAGTAACATATTTTATTAATTTTCCACAATTGTAAATTGTAAATAAATCATTTGATTGTTCTTAATAGTAATAGACTTTATCACATACATTTTAACTACTGATATAACACTATATATATATATATATATATTTGTGTATGTGTGTATGTACGCGCGCGCGCACGCGTGTGAGGTATCGATTCAGTTTTCAGTTTAAAAATGCAGAAAGCTCTGAATGAACAATAAAAAGAATTATGAACGCAATGAATCATGTAGTTAAACAATTGGATTAGTGAAATATATGGGGGAACAGGAAGGAGACAAGTAGATAAAAGAAAAAGAGTTTCGCAACAACGAAAAAATAAGATCACAAAGGCGTTTGAGGATTGGTGTAAAACAACTAGCTTGTGGAAGAGGTATCCGTAAAGCGGAGGCAAGAAGTGGAAAAAATATACAATAGTCCTGGAGGGACTGAGTAAAGCTAATAAAGAAGAAAAAGAAGATTTTCCACGTTTTCTTCAAATATAATTTTACAACTTTTCTTTTTGTTTTGTTAAGTAAAGAAATCAACATTAAAAATGTTACATTATGTCTTGTTTTCTGTTATTAAGACCGCTTCATAATCAGTCTTAATTTATATCTGAACAAAGTCTTTAAATAAAACGATGCTTTCTCCCCTAAAATAAAACAACCGATGACTTCATTTACATTCATATATTTTTCGTTTTAAATGAGGTTTCATTAATAGGATAAAATAATTCTTTTTATTATATTTCACTAAAATGATGACTTGAAGGAAGTGAAAAATTAATTTCCGTTAGCGGCGACAATTTCGAGTGCCGAGTGTATAAACACTTAAATCTAATCTTATTAATCAATGTCTAATTGCCTATATTCTACGTAAACACGAGTGATGATGACGCGCACGCGCCTCTTCCCCTCTACGAAGAGCGTCTGCTCCCCCCTACACCGACAAAATGCACGCCGCGTTGGTATCCATCTCATTCGGCGTGCGGACGCCAAAAGGTTGGTAGGGGTTTGTTTCATGCCCCTTTAATTATATAACGTAAGAAGTTCGTTTCATATCAGCCTGTTTAGGAAAGAATATCCGTTTTATTTTTAGTGAAATAAGTTTTAATACCATTGTTTAAAATAACTCCAGATTATTTTTATAGGCGAATCCGTGCGTGTTTTATAATAACTAATTAACGATTCGATCAGAGTTGAAAATTTTAACCCGTCCCTCTGTAAGTAGTACTCAGACATAGAATTTTCAGAAATATTTATTTATCTTTTCAGCACATTAAAAGTAACGCATAATTGATCACTGCTTTTTTTTTTTAATAGCACGTTTGTAATTATTTCATTTTTAGCTGCACATGTATTCATTTTGTATAATCCCCTTAATATTTATTTATCGAGGTAGTAGACTGAGTAATTTGTATATTGAAATATGTAGAATATTTGGTGTAGGCTGTTATTTATAGATTTAGCATTCCGACAAAAATATATCAGTTCTCTCAGTCAGATTACGGTATCGCATTTCATTTATGTAATAGTGTACTAAGTTTGTAAAATCATATAGATTTAAAAGATTTTAAAAAAATACGGAATCTGGAAGTATAACTACAAAAACATATATATTTAATACTTAAACTTTAATTATCGGTTGTTCTTTCATATGAAAATTATTTCTTAAAATTAAATCGGTTAAATAAATTTGTAGGTTTTAATAGCCGTTTTGATTAGTAATATATTACTGAAATTACTATAATAAATTAATATGTTAATAATTAATGTTGTTTAATATATGTTAAACTGTGAATCTGTAAATAAAAAAAGAATAATTTAAAAGTGAAGGAAATGAATAATACTTTAGTTCAGACAAATGCAAACCCAAAACAATTATTAAAAAAGTTATTATCAGAGTAATAGTTATAATCTTCTTTAGTAAATTAAATTTTTATAGAAAAAAGTAACTTTCTATGAAAGAAATTATTTTTAAAATAATGATCGAGCTGACATTTGTAATCTTTTCCGTTTTTATAAATTTTTTCAAATAATTATCACTTTTAACAATAAAAATTTTTGCTAATATGTGCATATAAGAAAATACTTATATAGTATTAAAATCCATTATTATAATTATATATATTTAATATATATATATATTATATTATTATTATATTATAATATTATTATATTACGTTATTATATATATATATTTATTAATATTTATATATATATATTTTTTTTATTACGGAGACGGAATTTTAAAAAGAATAAAATTTTAGTTAAAATTCCTTAAAAATATATTCAAAAAAAGCTTTATAAAATTAGTGTATCAAAAAACTTAAATTAAGAGGCAAGAGATTTCCTTAAACATACATATTCTCATAATTATATCATCATTATCTTAATTATAATTTCATCAGTAAATATAACTGATGAAAAAGTTACAGATAAAACTAAATAGGTAGCTTAGATTTACCGTAAAAAAGAAATTTTGTTTAATAACAATAATAAAAAATTAAAAAGATAATTTTTATTTAATTATCGCTCCAAATAACGTAAATTAAAAGATTAATCTTATAAAGATTTTCATGATGGAAAAGTAATTGAAAGTTTAATTTCTTCGTAAAATTTTAAAACCAACGAATCTACGATAGAATATTAAAGATTTAAAAAAAAAAAAACATAATTTATATAGGCGATATTATCTCACACATTCTTTTAAACTAAATATTTTAAATTAGGTAAATGATGAGAGAAAAATTTATTTACATGTTTGAAAAAATTATTTCAGGAATTTAAAAGCAATTCATTTAACCACGCCTTTGAAGTATTATATTTTACTATACTTAAATTAATTTTTAATAAAATAATAGATTAGATCTTTTTTTTAGACATAAAACTTTTGATATTAAAATATTGATCAGTAAAAATAAATACCTAATTAAAAAACTTCGCATGTAATTTTTAAAATGTTGCACACTAATTTTCTGATATAAAAAATACTATTGTGGTACATTATTTGAATATATAATATATATTATGCATACCGACTTTATTTTAAATAACAGATTCATATTGGTATAAAAACAAATATATCGTTAGCTTAACTATATGCAACGTGTAATCGGATTGTTACTAATGAATACGTTTTTCCACTTCTCAAAAGTTTAATTATTATCTCAATTCCACATCTATACAAAAATTACATGATATTTTAACATCGTAAAGTTTTTATGAATTTTAAATAATATATAATACTTTTTAAGTACGTACCTTTTAAATCTATTACAAATGTATTCACTCAATTGTTTTCAGTTTTAGATAAAATCAGTAAACACTACAAATTTATTTATTTCAGGTAAAATTAAAATTATTACAGTTAAATAATAACAGTCTATGTTAGATAATTTGACTAAACGGATTATTACTTATTTATAAATTTATTATTTAACTGATTTTCTTCATTATTTGATTTTAGTAATAGTGTCTGACAATACTTATGAATATAAAATAATGAATTTTTCCGATAATCACAATAAAAAAAAAATGTAATCTGATATACTGAAAAGCAATAAAAAAATCATAACATTGAACTTTGATTAAAAACGTGAAGAGATTAAACGTTTTTCCAATAACTCAATGAATATATGCATATTAATCAGTAAATAAATAAGAAAATTAATATTTTAATCTTTGTTAATATTTTTTAATAAAAATTATATTTTTAAAAGCTAATAAAAATTAATTACAATTTAAAATATGCAATAATAAATCCTTACAAAATGCATATTTTTTTTTTGTTTTTTTTTTAAAAGAGAGAATATTCTATCGGATAATTGTTACATTATTAATAATTTTTTTTTTGAACTAAATTCATGTATTACTATACAGTTTTCTTTAAAAAAAAAAATTAACTACAAATAAATACATTTTAAATGTCTATGTACTTCGTATATTGTTTTCACAAAATAATATGTAAATGAAAATTATTCTATTAGAAAAAAACGAAAATATTACTTTTTAAAAGTTGAAAATAGCTCAAAATAAAACTATGCAGTAAATCATCAAACACAAAAATTATAACACACAAATTAATGTGCAATAAATAAATAAAATACATTCTGAAACCGATTTATGACATATTACTCAATGCATTTGGAATATGATCTGAATATTACCATCATAAGGATGTTAATCATTTTAAGTACTTGTAATTAAAATTAATTACTGTTAATTATATTATAATTACAGCCGTATGTATTTAATGTAATAACATTTTCATTTTAATTATTGCTGACTTAATTCCCTTGATATTCCTTCGTTCATATAATATTAATGGACTTTTTTTTTTAAGGGAAATAAAATATGAAAGTATTGTACATGTAAGTATGTTTATTACACGAAAAAGTATATTTAAATTATCACAAGTTTTATTATCGACTGCTTTAATTCAATTATTATTATTAGTATTTTTATTATCATTATAATTATTATTATTATATCATAAAATGAAAATAAACTTAAGTCATGTATTTTCAGAATGTTTGAAAGTGGCTCTTGATGTACACGTGCTATACTGCCAATTGTAATTATCATTAACTGAAAGAAGAGATGCCTCTATATCAATCTGTTGTTTCATTTCTGTTTCAAGTCGCTCTATATTTCTCAGGTAAGAATTTCGTTATTTTTATTTTATTTTCAATTGTTACAACTAAATTAATGTTAAGACAGTATTATTGTAGAAATATAAAATAAATATGTATTATATTTTCACAAAACACTAGTTATAAAGAGGAACTAAAAAAAACCCGATTTAATAAAGGCGTTTTAAAAATTAATACTTTTTCATGAGACTTTAAATTTTGACTTCTCGATATCAAATTAAAAATAACTATCAAAACTTACTATTACTTAATTTGGAGGTGGTTTAAAAAAATTTTTTTTTAATTTACATTTTCATTTTTACTTCTATTATAAATAGATTTTTTAAATTTCTGCCCGCATAAAAGTACTTTTTCATAAGAAACGTAAACGCGATAAAACCTCATCTTGAAATAAATAGCTAAGAAAAACGAAAGATTAAAGAATTGCTACGAAGATGAACTAAAGCTGTATGTAGTCTTTTTTTACTATATGTTTTTCATATTATTTTTAATTATTTACTTAATTATCCTCTACAGATATTTTGAAAATCAAAACGATATTATATTATGTATCATTACGCAATAAAACAGATTTAAGCGTGTATTAACAAAAAAATCAAATTATAAAAATAAATAAGATTAATGTTTCAATCATTAAATAAAAAAGTGTTTTTAATTTAAAAGATCTTTCATTGAAATTATCTGGATAAGATTTATAAGTTTATAAAAATTAATTTTTATAAAAATAAAAAAAAAAAAAAAATCATCAAAACCAGTAGATTTAGAGATAATCTAATCAAAGTACATATAAATCGAATTAAAAAATAATCCTTCTATTCAAATCGGTTTAAATATGTAGTATTTGAAAAATTAATTTTTTAATTAAAAAGTAAAAATAACAACTGAATAAGTAGAAAAAAAATAAGAAAAAAAAAATAATATTTTTTCACTTTCAAAGCGGATAAAACATATTAAAAAAAAACATTACAACTTTAAACTTGTGTTCATACTATGTTACTCAGAAATAAATTTAAAAATAAAAAAAAGAAAAGTTGCCAGTATCAAGATTAATTATTTATAATGTAAATAATTCCTTCGTGTTAGTGTTTACCTATCCTAAATATCATGATCTGTTAGCATTGTTAATTGAATTATTCTGTGGCAATACTAAAATTATGAAGACTGATGAAAGAAATTAAAAACGGTTTGTAAGTAAAATAAAACGGGATTCTAAGATAAAGTATATTAAGATTTTCCTTTTTTTAAAAAAGATTAATTTAAATTTAATTTTTATAAGATGTCTCTTGCACTTAAAATAACTTATTCTCATTAATAAAGAAATAAAGAAATTAGATTTACCAAAATTTAAATGTAGTTAATTAAATCGTTAAAAAGTTTCTCAAGAATAAAATAAATAATTTAAGTTCCTTATCTACTTTTGAATTTTAAAGTTAAAAAAAAAAAACATTTAAAACCAATTAATTTACTAAAGGTTTTGTGTATGAAACAACAAATTTTATAAGATCTTTATTATATTATCAAACTTATTTCTCATTAATCTTTGATTAAAGTCGTAAACTAAAGGATAAAAAGTTAAAATAACTTTTTACATATCTTTATCAATTGATCATGATTTGTTACAATAAATTTTGACAAACATTACACTGCTATTTAAAGAAATAGACTATAGATTATTTTAAATTGCTATTCGTTAACTGTAAATTTTAGTTCATTTGATCAGAATAATTTCTTATATGTTTTATATATCCATTTTGATTATTTTTAATTAATCTTGGAGTTTAATTAAAGACTATTATAACTTATTTTTATTCAGATTTATTTAAGGGAAATAATTAATGTTAATTAGAAATTTCTAATAAATGCAGATTAAAACTAATAAACGGTAATATACTAGCCAAGAAAGTAGAATAAATTTAAAAGAATGTTTTCCTTAGTAGCATAAAAATCATATATAATATTACTTCCGATTCGAAATTGCAAAATTCATTCCCTATATAATTAAGATTATAATCTATTGTTTTAATAATAACGGAAATAATGCTGTTTTAATATTACTTTAAATTTTAGAAAAAATAATTAAAATCTCTTTAAGACAGTAGTTTTCTATTAAAGATAAATGATGTATTGAGAATCAGTATTAAGTAAATCATTATTAAAAGATCTGTAAATGTACATATACAGCTTTAAACTACTTATTAACCTTTTCTTCTTTTGTTTTCTGTTTAAACTTCGGGACCATCGTAAGGTATTACTTCAAAGGATGAATAAGGATGATATGTATGAATGTGAATGAAGTGTAGTGTTACACAGTCTCAAGTTGACAGTTTCCGAAATGTGTGGTCTTACTGTTACTTAATATAAACCTAAAAACCCACCGTGTTGGTCCGTGATGGTCTGGTGGTGCAATCGTCATAGGAAATCAGCTGATTTCGATGTCAAGAATTCTAAAATTCAGATCCTAGTAAAGGCAGTTGCTTTTATAGGGGTTTGAATACCAAATCGTGGATACGGGTGTTCTTTGGTAGTTGGGTTTCAATTAACCACATTTCTCAGAAATGGTCAACCTGATACTATAGAAGACTACTTCATATAATATAATCATCCTCATTCATCTCCTGAAATATCTTACGGTAGTTCCGGAGGCTAAACAGAAAAAGAAAGAGAATATCAACAAAAAACAATCTTTCACATTGATAAAATATGTAAAAAGTATTATACTTCAATTCTAAATTTTACATAAATAATATAATATTCCGTATTAATTGAAAACAATATATTGTATTCAAGGATATGTTGTAAGATCTCACATAAATTTATTGAACGAACATATTTCATAAAAATATTTAATTTAATTTTTTTTTTTTTTGCCACAGTATTCAATTTAAAATTGGTCCGGAAACCGATTATATACAAATATAAAATAAACATTAATAAGCTCAAAAAATGATGAATTTAAAGAACGTCGATAAAGTTGAGAACATAAAAAGCAATGAAGATACCCTCAACAAAGGAAAACTGAAACAAATCAAAGGACCAATATAAGTGAGTGGCGAAACGAAATGAAGAATTTTGACGATGCACAACGCCCTAGTGTAGCTGACTTACCTCAAATCTCGGAGAACTTATAGATCTAATATATGCACTCGCTTTAGGCGTTCAACGTTATAGCTGTTATCCAGGAAATTAACTGCGAGCCAGTTCATATGTTTATTCAGTCTTATTTTGCATCTTGTACCGAATCGACGATTATCCTCTCCAACGGTTGACAATTCTAGATAATCGTGTATTTCAATAATTTCAATTTTTTTTTTTGTTGAAATAAGTAGTTTTTCGTTTAAATAAAAAAATAAAATAATCTGCACCAAAAACACTTATTATGATCTACACTTATTTAATCTCTACAATACTATAAGCAAACTAATTATGAAACAAAAATAATTACGTATAATTTACATTCCTTCGTTTTATTTTTTATAACAATAAATGAATCATTAACCGTTGAACAGAAAAATATTTTGTATATATCAATAAAAAAAAAAAGAAGCATTTTCACGAAATGAGTAATATTAGCATTTATTCATTTTAGGTATTTTAAAAAAATTTCATCATAGATTTATTTGGGAAAAAAAATTACACATTGATTTCCTTTTATTCTAATCTTAGATACCGATGGTTTATAAAACACTTTTTTTTTGTGTAATTCATGATTCTCTATTTTAGGATATTTCTGAAATTTTAATTTGGGATATTTCTGAAATCCCCACAATCAAATTAATTTTAAAGTTGCATATCAGAAAAATATTATTATTAATTCATTTGAATTGTAATTTAAACTAATTTATTTTAACATTTTAAATCCAATAATTCTTTAGACCTACTCTCAATTTTGTTCAAAATGGGTTTTATTTAAAAGTGTTATAAAATTTTACGTAGTTTGAATTTAAAATATATATATTTATAATAATAATATATATTTATAGAGTAATAATTAATAATTCAAATTTAAGTTTTATGTTTAACAGCTGCATTTTAAAAATCAAATCAAGCAACCATATTAAGAAAAAAAATTATTTAACAGATATAATGATAACAAAAACATCTATTCATGAAATTAATAATTTTAATAAAAAGAAAATAAATTCAATTTAAAGGAATAATTCTGTGATCTTTTTATGAAAAGTTGGACCAAAACAACTTCGATTCTGAAGTAAGAGAAATTCAAAACTGTGACAATCCTAAAAATAATATACTTATATTAAACTATATTATATTATTCGTATACTCTACAATTTTTTTACGGAAGATTTTTGAGCGATATATTTTTAATTGTGTTTTAAAGGTGATCTTTACTTTTTTAAATTTATTTTCGTTTATTTATAGTCGCATCAACGATTGTCGTCATTAGCGATGTAAATATAACTTCATAATCATAAATAATTAATTAGTACACACCAAACACAGTAAAAAAATACCCGCTAAATTAAGTTGTTATCCCAACATCAGAGAGAAACTGTAACAGTCTTTGGATATATTCCTTCTGGTTTAGTAAATACTTCACATCTGAATTTGTTAGTGTTAAGAAGTGACCACAGATATGTTCAGATGTGATTGCAAAGCAATGTTCTATTCCGAACCTTGCCCAGTGTTTGGAATATACCCGAATATTGGGCAATTTATGAGCAACTGGTTTACAGATCATTTTACATTGTACGCCTCACAGTTCTGCTAAGGAGAACTTAACTGAAGGGTGTGCTTCCGTGGTGCGAGTGGTAGCGTCTCGGGCTTTCATCCGGAGGTCCCGGGTTCGAATCCCCCCGGAAAATGCCATGCCCGGCATGGCATTTTCACACACACTATACATCATTCATCTTCATCCTCTGATGTAATAGTTAATTGTGGTTCCGGAAGTTAAAAAAAAAACCAAAAAAAAAACTTATGGTTGTGGAGTTAGCTTTGTGTGTCCGATCCTCAGCCGAGTTAGAATGACTTGATTTCTTATGTTGAAATAACCTATTAAAAAATATTCCGAAAAATTGGTTGAAATTATAAAACAACACTTTGAGGGAACTTCCCATGATATGTAATGAGAGAAAAAAAATCATAAATTTTATTACAAGTAAACTAAACAAATCAGTTGTAGTACTTATATTGTTAAAGTCAGGAATATTAAGCTGTAATATTTTAGATACATACTAGTAGAATGTTTCTAATATTTCCTCGTCTAACAACTCACGTATAACTTTTGTTCAAAACGGTTTTATCATGACGATTTTTAGATGCTAGACAAACTCGGCAGAGATATCTTTCAATAATCTTAATTTTTGATTCCTAAAAAATTAAATTATTCCAAAAGGAAGTACATGTTTAATTTCAGATATCTATAAAAACACTTTCATTGGATTATTAAACTAAAATATTCATTCTTAGTTTTAATGTATGTTTAAATTAAAATTCTCTTCAATTATTATTTGAAATTTTTAGCAATTACACGATATCACAAATTTTTCATACTATTTAATTGGGTTCCGGAGGTTAAAAAAAAAAAACAAAAAAAAATGGTTGTGGGGTTAGCTTTGTGTGTCCGATCCTCAGCCGCGTTAGAATGATTTGATCTCTTATGTTGCTTGGAATAAAAGATTTCTCGAACACGTTCTCCTGGACGCCACGTAAGGCCTTAGAAGGACTTAGCAGCCAGAACGTATTCCACTTAGAACTTAGTTTAACACGGACGATTTTCATGAAGTCTCTCTCACATGTTAATCCTAATCGGAGGCCATTTTTTTTCCGCTCTCTTGGTAGCCATATCAGCCCGTTCGTTCCCGAGGATAGCTCAATGGTCTGGGATCTACATGAATACCACTGTCTGATATTAATTTTTTAGTTTATTCTGTTTTAATTTTTAAAAAAGGTTCGTGTTAAACGACATGTTTAAATTGTAATTTAGCACACTACGGTATTTATAAACTTAATATGCATCTTAAAACGTTAAAACCTACAAATTAGATTTACAAATTTTTTTAAATCTATTATAATATTTTAATGTATTCGAGAAATATATATTAATAAATACAAATCTAAAAAAAAATTGTTAGATTTATTGCTTTTTTAGAAATAATCATTTATTTTAAATAATTTAAAATAATTAATTATAATTACGTTAATAGCTATAAAATATTATTATAATCATAATAAACCATTATAATACGTTTTAAAGCTTGAAAAAATTAAAATACTTTACGCATAGGAGTTGTTTTTTTTTTTTACTAAATGCGGCAATTTTACGCGACTTTTCTTTCCAAGTAAGAAAAGTAATTTAAAACCACATTAAGTCGACTAAAGATAACTTTTAAAACAACTATCAACGTAAGTTAAAATGCTCTTAAGATTCTTTTACACTGCAAAATAACATTAAAACTTTGTATAAACTCCAGCTACGTACACATACTGATACGTATTTTGTAATTAATAAAACACAATTTTCAATAATTTGGAAATTTTTACATTTATTATCATTAATATTCAAAAATGTTTAAATAATTACGAATACTAGATAATTAAAAAACAGAATTTTCATATTCTCTAATAAAATTTATGTAAAATATTTAATGTTTAAATTTCTAGTTAAGTCTATATTATAGCACCCTAAATAAATAAATTTAATTTTTGTGCTAAACCTGTGTAAAAGAATAGTTTAAGTCAACATTATTAATATAATCTCTCTTCTGATTCACTTATAATTACGTCCAATTAAAAATATAATATTAAGCTCATGTTTCATTAATTTCCTTATAGTTACCAGTTTCAAAGCCTTAATTAAAGAATTTAAGAAAAAAATTAACTTTCTGATCCATTTTTAAAAAAATATTTTTATTTTTTTCTAAAAAGTGTTATATTTGAAATAACTTATAAAAAAATATTCACAGTAATTGGTTGAAATTATAAAACAACACTTTGAGGGAACTTCCCATGATTTGTAATGAAAGAAAAAAAAAATCATAAATTTTTTTAGAAGTAAACTAAACAAATCAGTTGTAGTACTTACATTGTTAAAGTTAGGAATATTAAGCTGTAATATCATAGATAAATACTAGCAAAATGTTTCTAATATTTCCTTGTCGATATTTTTCTACTTATTAGTTTACCACATTTTTAATGGTAGAATGAATTGTTTTTGTTTTTTGGTGGACTTCCAGGGAGAGATTATTTATTATAATCAGAGAAGAGTTTCTAAAAAGTATTTATAGAATGTCAATTTTTATCTGACGAACTTTAAACTCACGTCTAACTTTTGTTCAAAACGGTTTTATCATGACGATTTTTAGATGATAGACAAACTCGGCAGAGATATGTTTTCAATAATCTTAATTTTTGATTCCTAAAAAATAAAAATTAATTCCAAAAGGATGTACATGTTTAATTTCAGATATCTATAAAAACACTTTAATTGGATTATTAAACTAAAACATTCATTCTTGGTTTTAATGTATGTTTAAGTTAAAATTCTCTTCAATTATTATTTGAAATTCTCGGCAATTATGATATCACAAATGTTTTAAACTATTTCATTACTGTTGACAACAGTAATAGTAATAATGTATTATCTGCTGCCATTGTAGCTTTTTGTTGGGCCATGAACAAACATAATTTGCAAGCTAACAGGCAGCAAAGGAGGCAAATCCTGAAAACGCCCGCACAGGCTGTTGTTACTCTGCAGGAGGATATGTATGCCTTTCTGAAGCCATTAGTGCACTGATCAATACCACTGATCGAATTAAGCCTAATGTTAACAAGATGCCTACTTCCAACTCCTTTGAAACTATTTTGTTGGGGCTGAATCGCCCCAACAGCAGTTCGATGCTAGGTAGTGTCTAAGAAGGAGGAAGCAATAGTGAAGAACGATGCTTGCAACCACTCTATGGTTACAGAGATCTACTGGAGTGTCGGCTAAAACTCCATTACAGAATCACAATAACATTCGAAGAATTGCGTTTTTAAATTAGAGTTTAGTCTTTGACTAAATGTTTATTGACAAAAACAAACAAAAATCTGTCAGATTTACTTGGACCCGCAGAAGCCGAACGACACCGAATATGGAATGAAGTTTCAAACATTGGAAATAGGCTAGATTCCCTTCCTTGTGATAAACATCATAAATACGGGAAATGGTAAACACTGAACAGATAAAGCGGCGTGGCCCATTTTAAGAAATCATCGCAAATGATAGCTAACGGATAGCGGACCTGTTTGAATGCGGCAAGATATAGAAAGACAAGAATCTACTCGATTACAGACTTTCCGGTTATTACATTCCTCGAATACTGGAAGAAGAAAGGCATACTAAGAAAAGAAGGAAACTAATAATAAATTATATTATTAGACCAAATACGAGAAAAAAATAAAAAATTTTTACGACTGCATTTAGGTTATGCATTTAATTTAATTAATAGTTTTAGTAGTCCTTAATAAATAATCACGAATAAAATGCAGATCAAATTGAATACTTTTCCCAGTACAACAACTTCTGTAAAATTTGGACTAAATTTAATAAAAAAAAATAAATTTTCATTATGAATTTTGAAGACAAAAGTCATAAGTGCCTTATGATTTTTAGTTTCATATATCGATGATTAATATTTTAGTAGTTTAAAAACCATATAGAAAAGATTTTTTCCTCTTCAGTATGATATTTCATCATTTTTCAAACTATTTAATTCTTAAATTAAAACTGTAAGCCATTAACAGTGCGAGGTAACAAGAGAAATAATTATTATATTTCTTATACGCGTAATAAATATTCAGTTAAATTATTTTTATATCGGCTCCCATACTTTATATAATAAATTAAACTAATTTGTTATATCGATAGTTAAAAAATGAAGTAACAATATTGAATAATAACATAACATATAACATTGATGAATACTGTTTCTGCTCTATGCATGTAATTGTTATTAATATCATAAATTACCGAATGGTACATTCTGCGCAGTATTAGAGTACAATATAAAGCTTTACTTCACACGATCATAGATGTCAAATAACGTTATTATTATAATTTGTTAATGAATTGGTTTTTGAACCTGTTAGTTTTGCTAGCTTTTCGTTAGAAAAACTCTTTTTGTACTGTGTGTTGTTTTTTCGTCTAAATACAGTTGGTTAAATGGTTTTTAAAAATGTTTTGGAATCACATCGATCGCTAAAATTACGTGACATACTGTTATGTTATAAAATGTTGTATTGTCTGATATTTCAATAACTTAGTAACTTTTAGCTAGATATCATCTACTCACACGTAAATACTTAGGAATTTATTTTATTAATTAGATATAAATATTTTATTACATCTGGTCAGATAGAGTTAGTTCTAGTTATTCTAGGTTATATATTACGGTTATTTAAATATTTATTTATACTTGGTGATAGACAATGTTTGATAGATGGATACGGATTGGAAGACTATATTAAACGTACGTAAATTATTTCTGCACATTATCGTAATAAAACTCCAATAATTATTAAAAATACGTTACTCTTAAAATTAAAGAAGAAAGAATTTTTCTTTCTTTTATAATACAGATTAGTAAGATTCCCTTATTTTAACTGCAATTTTAAAAACTGTATGAAGGATTTTTTAAATTTAAAAAATTTCTTAAAATGATATTTAGTATAGAAACTTAAGAAATAATTTTAGTTTAATTAAAAGTAACTGTATATGCATACGTCTGTGTATATAAAAATATATTTGACTAACTGTATTTGGTTCCGTTTGAATGTTAGACATAAATTTTAAGTAATTGCTAGATTAATTTTATCAAATATGGCCCATTGGTACTATTATGTATTGATAAATTATTCAATCTCCTTACCAACAATTTTATTTGTTTAGTCCTAGCGCTAAAAAGTTTTAGTTTTTAGCTACTGATGATAGAATAATTTTATTCCGAAAGCGCTAGGACTAAACAAATGAAATTGGTGGTAAGGAGAATGAATTATTTATAATTACTATATTACTCTTATTAATTCGCATTTGCTCATTCCCAATAATTTTTCATGTTTTATATCGTCATTTAATCCTGCTCTTCTGTTCCCATTTACTATACACATGTACTGTTCGGATCAATATGACTTGAGGCAATAATTTTTCTTTAATTTTGTAAATCAGTCTAAATTTCATTTGTAATAATTAAGTTTTCTTATTATTATAT
>JAAAKQ030258520.1:0-10803 GCA_010016005.3 Zanna intricata | reverse complement strand
GTTTTTACCATTTTTCTCAAAAGCCGCAAAGAATACAGTGTTGGGACTAATTTTATTGATTTTTTTCAGGCTAAAAAATATAAGAAACCATAACATTTACCGCTAAATTTGGGTTCCCAGAATTTCGGTGATGTATTATTTAACGTAAGGAACTGAAAACTGGGCGAAATATTTCGCTAGCCGTAACTCGCTAACAAAACGTTTTCAGGCATATGTTTATTGGAATCTTTTTTCTTATTTTTAGATGTAGAATCCGTTTCCGAGAGATTGCCGTGCAGTTTTGATACACCTGTATATTTATATAAAATATTAGCGTAATTAACTTCGAAATATCGATATCGATATTATGATTACGTATGCTGTTATAAACGCTTCACTTATCGCACACTACTGTTTTCGGGAATAGGCAATTTCAGGAATACTGTATCGCAAATAGGCAATACAAAGATATCACAGCTACGATCTTTGAACCGCAAATAAGAATTTTTTTGTCAGCTTCCTTACTCCGCTGAACAATCGTTGGTGAACTAGTAACCTCTCGACATTTTATTGTCATTGTAAGTGAATCATTACAATTTCATCCGGACCTCAAACAACCGCAGGAAACCAATAATTTAGACGCACCTACTTTGCGTAAAAAAATTGTTCCAATTTACATTACTGTTACGATTGGGACAAGTTCTCTTACACAGAATTTGATAGATGTCAGTCAAGCAAAATTATAACTAATGCACATTTTATAATTTACTAATCTTACTGAATGAAATAGGCCTAATAAAATTTGTTTTCCAATTAAATAGATGACGTAGTTAAAGAGTAAAACGTTCATCATTTGAAAGGCTTGCCCGATAAATGTGTATTAACGTACTATAAATAAATGTGTATTATAGTACTACATAACTAAGTAATTTATATGTTATATTTTAATGAACAGAAGTAAATATACTATTAATTTTTAAGCTGTATACTAGTTGTTTAATAGATCATGATGTCAAATAATAAACGGAAAAGTACCGCAATCTTTTTCCTGTTATCATTTCCATTATTAGCCTTTTACCTCAAAATACTCGGTCATAATAATACTACTTACGTATATTAATGCAGTTAAATTTGTGTATTTTATGCACTCGCACGCATGTGTCCGTATGCGTTTATTTTAGCGTGTTACCTTTTGTGTTTTATCATTTTTTATGTAAAACTTAAAAAACTGACAGAAATAAAATAATTAACATATTATATATTTAGCTAAGGTTTTTTACTTTACCATAAAATGTCATTCAAAAAATAGGCCTAATATTAATAGATTAAGTCATTTTAATATAGTATGTAGTGTACATGTTTAATAATATAAAAGTATGTTAAAAAAGAAGGTCAATGGTCGATGTAAAACCAGTCTACAACTGCAGGAGGTAGAGGTGATTACGGATTCAGTTGTGAACGCATCAATCTGACAGTTTAGTTAAAAAAAAAAAACTCGTGGTTTTGGAACGGTATGCCGCTGTAGTCCAGTCTCGTATTTGACTATTATCGTACAGTCCTCGTATTTAATGATGAACTGGTTCTTCCAGACAGTTGGTCTGTCGAAATGAACAAAAATAATATCTTTTTGTTTATTTTTATAACACTGTTGTATATATGAATACATCATTGGTCAACAATTTTAAATTGACCTATTCAAAAATATCCTGAAACAAATTGTTTTTCCTTCAGATATTAGAGAACTTATTAAAGCTTATTCAAAATTGTGAAACATGTAATTACTCTTTCAGCTACCTTATCTTTTTGGCTATAAGCTAGAATTTTTCTACATTTTCTATAGTAATGTCCTATTATTTTTATGATGTAAAGTTTTGTTTTTCATTTAATTCAAAACATATCGTAATCTGCTGTATGACTACAAAAAAATATTATAATTTTTTTTTTTTTTTTTTTTTTTGTGAAAATTAGAAGTATAAAATTCATTTTAATTTATATGTCATTCTTTATTAAACTTTAAAAAAATATTCACATTCTTATTTGAAAGTGTGTTTTAATCACTGCGGAGAACAGCCTATGTATTACATACATATGTCTTAGAATAGAGTGCAAATTGATATATTTACCTGATTTAATACAAGGATGCTGCTTCAATAATCTATTAAAACAACTGTGTTTCTTCCTAAAAAACATTAATACTATCTCAGAAGTTTACTTTTATTTTGTACACTAGAATTCAGGCCGATTATTTTTGTTCATGAATTTCGAGATATGTACTTTTTCTGATTAGACTGCTCTAAATCTTGACCGGATTCATTATATTGTCTCACTGAGAAGTTAAATTACCACAGTTCAAAGTTTTCATGGCTTTAAAAAAAATGTTAGCATAAAGTAGTTCACATGTTTAATTATATGTATATATTCTGTCAACTGATATAAATCTGATTAATACAATATGGCTGACAACAGATATTGAGTGTCCCAGGAGTTATTGGCTAACTTTAAAGGACTAATTAAGTCATCAATATACACTAAAAAGTTTATTACGTCAAATGTCTTATTTTACTTCATTTTACCTTTGTCTGTCATTTTGTGTTTTTTCAGTATACCTTAGGAACAGATTGAGATATTTTGATGAATGTAGTGTATATAGTGAATTAAAACATCTATAAGATAAACAACTAAAAATTCAAAATGATAACTAAATTTTAACCATTAATAATTCCATAAACATTTGTTTTCACAAATTACATTTTATTTAATACAACTCTAAACCTTTAATTGTGAACAAAATGAGACCTCATTTATTTAAATAATTTTTTTTTGTTTAACTTCCGGAACCACAGTTAAGTATATCTTCAGAGGATGAGATGAATGAATTGTAGTGTGTGTGAAAAATGCCATGCCTGACCGGAATTCGAATCCAGGACCTCCGGATTAAAGGCCAAGACGCTACCACTCCGTCACGGAGGGCGGCTGTTTAAATCAATTGATAAAAGTGAAGATAACGCTTGAATAGTAAAAACTATACACACTGATAATTTTGTGCTTTTTTTTACTTCCTTTACTAATTGAATTGAAATTAACAATAATTTTTATTATTAATAAGTAATAATGTAACAATCATTAAACTGATTGTTTAATGATTGAAATCGTGTATACGAGGGTCATTCAATAATTAAATACATATTTTTAGTGAAGGAAACGCTTAATCCAGGCAATTGAAACTTTTTTAAATGTTAGTTGACAACCTTGCGGAGCGTGTTAGCTGTTCGATTAATATTTACATAAACATAACCTCTAAAGTCTCATTTATTATGGCATGTCCGCTCGAAGTAAGTACTTTTGAAGAACTGCGTTCTGTGGGCCGATTTTTTACTTTCGGAAAGTGTACAACTATCAGAAATATTTTCTCGGATGAACAAAAAATACGCCAATAATTGCATGCGAGTTCTTATGCGTGGGAGGAAAAGTTTGAAACACAAAAGCGTGACCGACGAGCACCGCTCCGGACATCCGGTAACAGTGTCAATCTCGACGTTAGATTTTCATTGATTCACTTATCCAAGAATACAGACGACTTCGGTTGAAAAAATTGCTAAAAGATGTCGAGTAAGTGTTGGCACATTCTGACCAAGTAGAGGTAGACACCCTCCATGTGTCAGTTTCGGTCACCACGTCATCCCCTCCTTACCTAGCCCTTATGGACTTTATCGGAGGTCATCTTCAAAACCTCGGCAAAAGTCATCTCTTAGGCTTGTTTATTCCTCAATCATGGTGCCATTTGGCCTGGTTTTGTCAATTAACATGGATATCTAACGCGGAAACGATAATATCGAGCCGACAAATACTCTCCTTGCGCATCAACTCGTATTTGAAGCATTCATACAAAACATAATGAATGTCATCCAACTGTCCGCATTGCAGACACATTCCTGATTCCACCAAGCCAGACCTTTGTATCCTGTCTCTAAAACGGGTCGTGCCTAGAAAGATAATGCGTCACGTACTTATTCTAATTTACCCAAGATGCGCCCTGCAAAGTAACAGCATCTGGAAAGAGATCTTGCTTATAACATCCGCCTTCTGCCATTCGGCCCATCAAAAAGTATTGTCATGTTATTCAATTTCCAGAATCTTTTCAGAAGTTAACTCTTCCAATAAGTTTACTCACTTGGCAGCATCTGCTGCTCTTGCCTCTCTGACGCAACCAAATCTATTGATTTCAAGCCCTGAATCACCAAGATCGCCTCCTGTGAAATCTTGCAGTAGGGTTAGATGTTGTTTTATTGCAGCATCCATATGTTGTATCTGGCGAACCGCCAGGTTTCTCAGTTTGGAAAAGATCCTATTGTGACTCTGAAAGCATGTCCTCTGTTGTTTGTAGAGGAGAAATAGATAGTGTCTTCGTTCGACAGCTCTCAGATAATAATGTTTTTGTCCGTGTGGAAGTTTAAAACTTGCATCTATATCTTGCATGTTCATACTTTCAGTATAGAAGCCCTACTGATTGTCATATTGAGGTCTAGGATAAACTCTACGATTCTCTGGTACCAGTCCATTCTTATTGGCAGGATGTGAATGCTAAATCATTTTTGTAGCATAACGGTTTCACCGATGATGGCGGTGAATTAATAGAGAGGTTTTTAGCCCAATATGATCGACAGGTATTTAATATACCTTGTAAGTTTCTCACCTACGCAGGCATGGTAGATGGGTGTCGACTGTTTGGAGGAACGAACATCGATGTCACCATTGATAGGTTTATTCCTGCCAGTGTTTGTGACTGGAAGGTGGTGGATGATTGTTTATGAGGTTGTTGGTGATTTATGAGCGAGTGCTACCGATGTAATGTTTCAATTAAGCGGGGTCGTTTCCTGTACAAGCATGTCGACTGGAGGAAATTTGTTGACTTTCTTTCGGCCAGACTTCGGGTTTTGAATCAGAGTCTGGAGTCTTTGGATTTAGAGAACGTGGTAGAGAGCTTGTCAGCGGCTTTCATCGATGCCGCCGAGTGCTTGATTCCTCGCAATTCAGGTCGAGAGAGGCTTGCCCCATGATGATGTAGGGAATTTTCAGCTTTGAAACAGGCCGTCTGTCGCTTAAAGAGGATGCCTCAGCGTGACAGTGATCCTGAGTGGCGGACAGTCCTTGTAGCTGAATGTAGGGATCGTCGGTCTCAGTATTTTCGTAAGGTTCACGCAGCGATGAGGGATTCCTGGCTTTCCTCTGTGCAAGAGCAGGGGAACAAGGATCCCTGGTTAGTTGTATTAGAGTTCTGGGACACAAACGTAGGAAAGACGTTCTTCGGTCGGCTCTCTCAATCCGGCACGGTGTAATTTCAGCTACGATTGAAATTTTACACAGATTACTTGACGATTTACTGCCTCACGATGACGAAGCTGGAGAGACCGCATACCATCTGCGGACGTGGCTTGAGGTCGCTCATTTTCGCTTGGATGCATTGTCCCTGGAGATTAGCTGAGGCCGAGGTGCGTCAAGCTATCTGTAATTTAAGTAGGGGCTAGGACCCGAGCTTCGATGTCATAACTGTGGAGCTCCTTGTTCTCTCGGTTGTAGTGAACGTGAGAATTATCATGCACGTTTTCAATATATTGTTCATTGTTGCGTATGCTCCCAGTTTGTTGGAAGAAGGGAATTGTAAAATTATTGTTTAAAGATGGTGACAAGGATCCCACTGTTAGTTTGTCGTATAGGCCCTTGACGCTACTCCAGTTATTGGTAAGGTTTTTGAAAAGATTCTTCACCTTCGTTTAAATGAGAGGTTAACCTCATGCGGTTTATTGTTGTAGAATCAATACGGTTTTCATCTCGGAAAAGACACTGAGGATGCCATACTCCAAGTGATGAGTGTGGGAACAGCTAGTGAAATTGAATATGTCTTGGGAATCCTCCTGTACATTTCTGGAACGATTAATAATATGTGATGGCCCTCGGCCATTTATGAACTGCAAAGAAGAGAATGCTCTGTAAGTAAATTAAAGGTAGTGTAAAGTTACTTCAGTGATCGGCAGAACAAAGTGTTGGTACGACTCATTCCATCATTCAAAACAAATTGAATTACCTTAAGACTTGTGCAAGGTGGGTTCCCGCTCATCACAAAGTCGAGAGATTTCGAATTTGCACTGAACTAAAAAACTGTTTCAATAATGAAGATGATGCATTTTTGGACAACATTTTAACCTGTGATGAAACTTGATACATCATTTTGAGCCAGAGTCCAAGTGTCAATAGTGGAAACAAGCAAAGTAGTGGAAATTATCTGTAAGAAATTCAAAACACAACCATCAGCTGGTAAAGTCATGTTAACCATCTTTTGCAGTACCCATGGTTCGATTTTCTGTGATTATTTGGGGGGAGCAAGCCACTATCAACAGCCTGTACTACTCAGCTATGATTGAGAACAAAGTCAAGCCTGTGTTGAAGAGGAAATGTCCAGAATGGCAGAGAAAGGTATGCTTCTTCTTCAAGACAACGCTCAACCTCATAGTTTGCAACTGACACTGGAAACTATTGGCAAAGTGGGTTGGAGCTCTTACTTCATCTTCCTTAAGCTCTGACCTTCCGCCTTCGGATTTTTATCTGTTTGGTCCAATGAAAGAAGCTTTATGTGACATTAAGTTCAACATCAATGAGAGGTAAAAATAGAGTACAAAATAAGCTTCAAGATCAAGGTAATGAATTCTTTGCTAAGGGGTTAAGAAGACTTGTAAAAAGATGGGACAAGAGTAGAGAAGTTGGTGGGGATTACATGGAAAAGTTGACAAAAAAATTGTATTTATTTAATAAACCATTTTTACTGTACAACTATTTGTCTGTTTAATTAATTATTGAATGACCCTTGTAATTTCACATTTTTGCTACCTGAAACACTGCTTGAGGACTTTTTCAATTTTATTTAAATAACTGTTAAGCGTAGTTCATTCTATTGAAATTTTTTTTTTAATATGCTTTATAAGGTTTTATTTTGTTTTAATTGATATTTCTATTTAAGTAATATATTTATTTCTTTTGTTACAGGGAACCAACAACAGTGTGGTAAAAGCTGTTTAAAATGTGATTCAAAAGTACCTGGTCAAAATGGAACAGTAGAAGCTCGTTGTGTTAAATGTAGTCACCTTATTGTTTTACATACTAGGAGGTGTGTAGATGAATGTCCTCCAGGTTATAGTGAGGAATGGTCTTCACTAGTCGATTATATGGGTAGAGTTTGCAGAGGTTAGTATCAATTAGTTGTTTTAATATTTTAATTTCTGGAGGCTTACACATATAACTAGTAATCCCAGCAAAACAGTTCAGCAGATATAAATATGAATTCACCATGTTTGAGTTATATCTCAGTTTAAGCTGGATTATTCCATCATTCCCACATGCAAGTACAATTATTGTTTTGTGACAATAATCAAATGTAAGCAGTCACTAGTCTGGTACCATGGATGCAATGATAAGCAATTAAAAATTTTGTTGAATCTTTGTTACTGATTGTAATAATGGTAAAATCATTTTAATGCATCACACCATTATTCAGTTCGATGAAAAATAATATTTCAGTCTGTGATATTATGTTACTCCATACAGTATGATACAGTTTTCTTAGTTCATTTTTATAACATTTTTGTTCAGTGTTAGTTTCATTAATTACAATTTACCCTGTGTAGGTTTTAACAATGAGTGACTCTGTTCTGAAAAATAAACTGGGAAAACCCTTAAGTACCTGCAAAAAAAAAAAATCAGCAGTGTATATGTATAACCTTAAATTAAGTATAACCCTGAAACTACAATCGATAACATGTTGAGTTTTTGATGTTGATTATTATGGCAGAGTGGTCGCATTTTGGCCTTTCATCTAGAGGTCCCAGGTTTGAACCCTGGTCAGGCATGTTATTTTTTAATACACTACAAATATTCATTATCATTCATCAATAACTGTAAGTGATTGTAAGTCTGTTGTATAAATAAATAGATATACAATCCTTGAACATCATTTGAATTACTTATCAGCTTACTTTTAATCTTAGATTTGTTTAGGACTTCCACCCACCCTCTGGAATATATTTTTCTGCTTTACTTGACAAAATGTTTATATAATGGTAAGATATTTTCTTAAAATTTTTATTTTTAAAATAAATAATCATTTTATCATAATTTTCTTCTTTTTTTGGTTTAGTAGTTAACTTATCTTCAACGCAAATCTGTTGTTCAACAGCTGATTTTCAAAATCTAAGGTTCTAAAGTTCAAATTTTTGTAAAAAGTAGTTACTTTTATACAGATTTAAATACTAGACATTGGAAATTGTTATATTTTGGAGGTTTAATTAATCACATGTCTAAGGAATGTCCGTTCAAAACTGACCTCATTTACATGTCAAAAATATCATTCTCATTTCACTGGGCCATGGAGGTGGGGTTGCTTATTGTTCACTAGGTTTTTTTTGTTTTTTTTTAACCTCTGGGACCACCATTAGGTTATATATATTAGGAATATAAGTTTTTTTTTTTTTAACTTCCGGGACGACCGTTAGGTATTTCTTCTGAGGATGGAGATTAATGATTTTGAAGTGTGTGTGAAAATGCCATGCCTGATCGGGATTCGAACCCAGAACCATCGGATGAAATTCCGAGATCCTACCACTTGCACCATGAAGGCTGGCTCATCATACTATTATGTTTTGGTTCACTGCATACTTTTAAGAAACAAATTATAAGTAAAACTTTTCAGTTACCATTTTTAACCCAGTTACTCAGGGTTACAATTAAGGCAGATATATCCCTTTTATATTAATACAATGTTTGAAATAATACATAAACAAAATTTTATTTTAGATTATATTTTAGGACTAAAAGACAAGCTTTTTTTGTATATATGATGGACTAAAATATGTAGTTTTTTGTGAATTTTTATATTATGAATATAAATATAAATCTAGACTGTGTCCATATGTAAATTAAAAATAATTTATTGAATTTATATTACTTTAGTTAAGAGTTTTTGAAAAAAAAAAATTAAACAATACTACTGGATTTATAAAATTTTTAATTTATTCCTCTTAAAAAATACTGTTTTATTTATTTATTTTTTTTTTGCCATTCATCCCAGATTTTCAGAGATTAGTAGTGATGATTTGTTAGTATTTTTTTTTACAGCCAAATGACCACCCTGTTATGTCAACTGCTATGTAAATCTATGTGAACTGCTATGTAAATCTCTCATGTCTGACTATGATTTGAAGCCAGAATTCAAAGAATAAAAGTGAAAATGCTAGCACTTTCCGTTGAAGGCTAGTTTTCTTCAACATTTGTTGTTTCAACTGTAAGAATTGAGTATTTTTTCATTTTAAAAGAGGATTTTCAACTCTAAGACAAGAATTGTAGATAAAAGCCTCTGGTCCAAACAAACAATAATTTTATAAATTTTTATAAGTTATACAAACATTTCAGATTATCAACTTCAAATTTTGTAACTAACTCCAAGAGATCCCTTGTAAGAATAATTCTGTTATAGCTTAAACCAAATTGTTAATAATTTAAAGTGTTATGTTTAATTGTATACTTAATTACAAAACAAGAGCTATATGCTAAAGGAATATTCAAATAAATTAAAAACCTAGAAAATCACCAAAATTTATCATATCAGAAAAATTTACATGCATCAAGAGAAGCGGGATTTTTCAAAACCAATAATTCAGAACAGAATTTCACATTTTTAAATTCAGAATTAATTGGAAAAATGTAGGTATAGTTTAGAGTACAACGAACACAAAAACTTTACATAACTTGATTCTCAAAAATAATTAAACAAAATCAGAATTATGTTAAAAATAACTAAAGCACCTAATGTTTATTATTATGTAATGACAATTTTATGACAGCAGTGAGTAGTATTCTAATTAATTTTGAAATATACAGATAAGAGTTGCCAACTTAATTTTTCATAAGTATAAATTTATTGTATTTAAAATGACTTTTGAATTTTTACAAATTCATAACATTTTTCTGATTTTTTTCTTTTCAATAATAAAAGTTGATTAAAAAATTTTTTTTTATTTTCTTAGACTGTATTACGTCAGCTTTCTCAGAATTAAATTCTCTTCAAGTTTTTATAAAAAAAAAAAAATTTCCTTTTTATTAGAAATTTAATGAAGTTATTATAATTTAAATCTAAAAAAAAAGAATGTATCTTTGCTATTGAAGTTTTCTGTTTTACCTCAAATATCATTAAAACTATGGGAGATACAGTTTTAGGACCTGTTTTATTCAATTTTTGAGGGCAAAAAAACAAACAAACTATGAAGTTTATCTGTTACTAACACCATAATATTTGCAGTATTCAGTCATTTTCATCAGGGGATCTGAAATCTTTTCTAGCTGTAACTCGATAACAAAATTTTCAAATTAATATTTGTATAATTTTTTTTCCTTATTTGAAGCTCTAGAATCAATTTCCAAAATTATTTTCCTTCACTTCTGAATCATTCTGTATATGCATGTATGTATGTACACATGTAAGTATGTATGTGTGTATATAATTAAAAATATCTGTGACAGCAATTTTTGACTGAAATTGGTATCAACCAATAAAATTATTCAGAAATTCAAATTATCAACTTAATATATTATATTAATAATGAGAAATATTAAGTTTGTCAAATAGAGGATTAGAAACAATATAGGCATATAAATTTTCATTTAGACGTTAATGTATGATATGCGTGTGTTATTAATCATTACAAATTATGCCGGCCTCCGTAGCCGAGTGGTAGCGTCTCGGCTTTTCATCCGGAAGGTCCCGGGTTCGAATCCCGGTCA
>JAAAKQ030258509.1:0-10803 GCA_010016005.3 Zanna intricata | reverse complement strand
AAGCCCCGGCAGGGCCGGCCTTTTTCCCCCCCCCCAACAATCCGTTCACCCCACCCTCAGAAAAAAAAACATAAAGGGGAGTCCGGAGAAAAAAAAAAAAAAAAAAAAAAAAAAAAAAAAAACAAATTACCTCGTCATTCCCTATGGTTCCTAGAATCATAGGGGTTCCCTAGAATCTTCCAACTCTGGTCATCATCAATTACCTCAATCATTAAGGCGCCAATCCTTAGCTTTTTATTTATTTATTAGGAACGGAGAAACTTTAGAGAATGATTTATCTTCCTCGTTATACTTCACTATAAGAAAACATACACTAGAAAATTTAACACTACCTATTACATTTTTTTCCCCTATGTCCTGATACATCTTCAATTGACAACATCGGTCGAAGTCTTCTCAAACACCCCAGTTTTCTTGTTTTCTTTTTTTTTTTCAAGTGGACCAACAACTACTGAACGATTGTCATTTGGAACTGCCATACGGCTTTCACGAGCACCGACGATTTAACAAATCACTTCAGCAGAGCGCATACGTACTGGAGCTAGGAGCTGTATATAATTGGGTTCACCGTAATGCTAAGAGATATCTTAAGCCAAAAAAAATTTTTTTTTTCTTAAAATTATAATTAAATATTATTTAACATAATTATTATTAAGCATATTTCAAAAAGAAAAATTAACAATATAGGTTGTAATAGCAATTTACATGTTTGAACAGTGTTACACATATTTAAAAACTAGAAGTCAATGATATCTTTATTTAGAATCTGAACAGAAGTATGTAAATGAATGAAACTAACTCGACTTATCACAATGGCAGAAAGAACGTAGTGTAGAGAAAAGGTTTGGTAGTAAGTAAGTAATTAATTAAAAATTCATCTAAGTGAATGTACAGATGTGTGTATGTCTATTTAAATGACTACGAGCATAACGAATTAATATTCATGGATTATAAAATTAAAATAACCAATAACTTATATTATTTTGAACTGAATGAATCTGACCTCAATTATTGTGTGCATAAATATGTAAGTAGTACTTTGATTTCAACAAAGATTTTTAAATGAAAACTATTTTCATGATCTTAGGAAGGATGACTCTCATCCTTCATAAAACCTTTATCAGTTTTATTACATGAATATTTTAACAAAGTCATGAGATATTTTAGCTCTCTAATCAATAAAATCATAAATCAAACCACAAAAATTTCAGGAGAAAAAATTATTAAATGAAAGCACATTTTGTAAGACTTAATCGCATAGAAACATACTGAAATATATACAAAACTAAATACCTTTTTCATTAAAATATTTTATTTAAAATAATTTAAATTGATGTTTTTGCGGAAAATACTTGAATTTGAGCAACAACAGAATGTTGAATTTTAATCGTCTTTGACATCGGCATATTTCTAATTCACGCTAACACGAAGAGTAACTTACATAAAATTTGAAAGAAAATTCTAGTAACTGAATTTTCTTAATTATAAGATTAGACAGACTGACCTTTTGTTACCTGTCATTCATCTGAAATAAATTTTGCTGAGTGAATCACTATATGATGTGGAAAATTAGAAGACGAGATAAATTTAATGAGAAAATTATCTACAATGAAAGTATAGAGAAGAAAATAGAGATAGAAGATGAAAAAGAGAGAATAGTGAATATTATTATATTAAAATAGTATTATTAATTTAAGCAATATTTTTATTTAAGTGCTATTAATCATGTTAACCTGTTACTAACTTATTGTATTTTACATTACAGCATACTTGTTGATCATTCAGAGTACTTTAACAATAACAAGCACGCTTGTTCTTAGAGAGGCAGTTTCTCGTGCATGAACTAATTCCATTTGTGCTCGATCGTGTCTAAGTTATAAAGTACAATACTGCACTGCCGATATTGCAACCGTAACCTCTAAACGTTACCGTTCTTTGTACTTTCTCAAATATACCAAGTTACTAAAAATATGATTCATTTATGATAAAAAATATGATTCTAGGGATTTTGAGAGATAAAAAATAAAATAACTATTTAAATCGTGAAAAATAGATTGAAATAAAAATAAAATTCGTACGTTAGAAATTTCAGTGATTAAATAAAGTACTTAAAATGTTTTTCGACTTTTAGGTTCTGTCTAATTTAACCTATTTAGGCAGAAAGGTTCCTAACTTTTCGTATCATAATTAAACTAATACCTACTTTATAGAAGACTATTATAAACGATTGCCTGTGACGTTGTTGTCGACCAAACGCGTGTGACGTGTTTTGTACGTACTAATATTAAATTAATTTTTCATCCATTTTTTTCCTAAGTACAGACTACTTGTTTATTATTATTATTTTTTTTTTATTTATATATAAATAAAACTGCATTACAGTCCTCTTCACTTCGTCGGTCAATGGAAATTATTGGATCATCAATTCGTAAATAACCAACCGCGTTCTCTAATGTTTGCCTTATATCTTAAACCCTTCAAATACAATTTTTAAATCTACAGTTAGATTTAATAGAATTGTTTTACCTTAAACAATTAAGTCGGTATTACGAACAAGTATTTTTTGAAATCTGATTACTTATAAACTGATTCAATATCTTTTCTATTACAATACGACTTCTGAAAATTAATAAACATACTATAAATTTTACTTTTATTTCCTTTCAAATCATTGTACGTGTAAAAGATTTAACGGCCGTAACAATATAAAATAGATAAGTATCTGATAAATATAAAGTTTTAGTTATAATCAACAATAAATATGTGCATTTGTATGTGTTTATTTATAAATAGATAAATTATGCATGAAACCAAAGTGTGTATGTTAGAGAAAATAAATAAGATAAGAATGATTAATTTTCTAAAAAAAATAATAAAATTATTTCATTCAATAAATAAAAAATAGTAACAATAAAAGCAATAAAATAGTAAGCATGTAAAAGCAGTTTAAGTTTATGAAGGGGAAGTGATTGGTTTTTCTTTTCTAAAAGGTTATTCTGGCAAAACATTAACTGATTCATTTAAGTATGAATTTCATATTTAATTAATCTTAGTTCTTTTTCAAGAATCTATTAAAATGTATAAATAACAACGTTTTTATTTTTCTATTAAAACATTTTAATTCAGAATTAATGAGTTTTGCAAACGCCCTAGTATGTAATTAAATGTCTAAAGCATTGATTTTCAAACTTTTCCCCCACCGCTCACACTGAGAATGAAAAGTTTTTTAGCGCCCCAAAATTTTTAAACTTACCATCTGTTAAAAATGATAATTGCAATCGAAATTATTGTTTTTAAACGTGGCATATCCTATTTCTGAATTGAAACTTATATTTTAAATGAGAGCAATTAAAACGCATATTTCATATATGGAAGTATTTTTTATAAAATTGCTTTGAAAAAAAAATGTACAATTGTATCTATACAGTTATATAACATCAACAATGTTTCCATACTCAGTGTAACAATACAATAATTAAAATAAAGCTTTAATTGAAAAATTACATTTACATCAATGTGAAGAATGAATTTGATGTGCTTTAACGAGTTTTATAATATCAGGCTCGACTTTAAAATAGCCGTAAGTCGCCGCGTTTGGTGACATGCAGCCGATTTCTCTTTTTGGTTAGCAACGTTGCTACAGCATACAATCATTTTTTATCATGAAATATTGGTGTCTCTTTAATTTTTTCCTTAACATAGTTTTTGCCTTTTTTTTTTAATCAGTCATGACCTTTCTGAACGCCCACAATTTTCTGTAGGCCTTTTATCTCCTCCTGAGGACCTCCAGAGCACACAAGGGGGCATTATCGCTAACTTTGAGAACTAATGGTCTAAAAGATATTTGAAAAGGGCCTTGAGACATATCTAAGGAGGAATTTTAAAATTCCTCCTTAGATAGATTCCTCCTTGTCTGCAGAAAAATTTTAATTCACTTCAAACGTAATATTTAGGCTCATCAAAGATTTCCATATAGGAGGATTCCAAGCCACAGATTCTTTGCTTTCGGTATTACAGTGCTTAGGTACCACTGGATTATTGCCATCTTCTTCATATACTGCTAAACAGCAGGAACTTCTCATGTCAGAGAAGAATGAAACGCAATTTGGCACATTGAAGATCGCCTAAACATCAGAACTAGAATTTGCTACCGCACTAGTTTAACACAAAGTATATACGTTTAGATCTTAGTCACTGAATTCTGGACAATGTTATTAATGTAGATTCTATTTTGTTTACGGATGAAGCCAAATTTACTTAAAGTGGAATTTCTATTTAAAAAAAAGAGAAAAAGGTCACATGCTCTTACTGAGTAATGAAAATCCAAAGCACCATCGAAACTGGATACCAACTTAGTTTCCACGTATACGTTTCGTGAGATATTATAGGCAACAAAACATTGGGATCATTTATTTTCAGCGAGAATATTTCGGATACTTCATAGTTTTTGCGAAATAATTTGCCAGATCTATTGGAAGAAGGTTTATTGATTTTTTTACACGATGGAGTGAATGTATACGTTTTGTAAAAGTTAGGCAACTGATAAATGTGAGACTTTTTTAAAAACTGAATTGGACATGGTGTACCTATCAACTGACCTCTTAAGTGGTTGCCTGACATAACACCTTTCGAGTAGTATCTGTGAGAACGCTTGAAATCAGTACATGAACAAAAATGTAATACAAGAGAAGAGTTAGTTATTAAAATTGTCAATGCGATACAATTAATATAATACAACTCTACTGAAATACGGAAAGCCATAGAAAACACTGTCGGGCAGTATGCAGTGTCAACTGTGGTGAAGGAAATTTCAGCAGTTTATTTTATTGTTTGTAAGTTGATTGTATTGTTTGCATTTGTTACTTATTTTTATCTTTAAGACTTTTGTTTGTAATATTGAAAATTTTGTTTTGTTTAATACCTTGTTGAATTCCGCCACATTTTAATTTCGAAATTCTTACGTTTTTAGTTTACGAGTTTTTATGTATTCTATTCAGACCATTTTATTCAAAATCAAATTCTCTATAAATTTGTTTATTACGTTTTTGTATTTAATACCCATTTAACAAAGTTATATTTCGCCAAACATATATTTTTCGACGCCAATATTTTATCTTTTAATTTCTCGAAAACTATTAAACTACTCTGTAATCTATTTCTTTTTTTTAATTTTCAGGTCAGATTTCATACAAACCCAATAAATTTATCCCTTAATTTGGTTTCCTAAGTTTTACGATTTGTCTTAACTTTACCGAAGGTACAGAAATCAGGAAAAAACCTTTCGCTAAATGACAATCCAAAGGAAGCGTTTCCGAACCTGATATATGAATTTTCTTCTATATTTTCACCTGTAGAAAATGTCCTGAAAGTCTCTTACATTCCTTGTGAACCACTCTGTACATGAAAAACCACATATTTCAATATTATATCAACATATTTTATTAAAATGTTATTAGAAATAAAAACCTGTTAAACTGTTTTGTAAATTGTTTTTTTATCATTTAACAAATTTATGCCTGTTACATTTTTTATTTATCATTTCCTGTTTTTATATTATCACTTTACTTCTGTAAACAATCATTATATTTTATTATAAAATAAATTACCTTGTGAATGTGCGATACTGTTTAAACTTCTTTTTACATTACTTTAGAATATCTATTTTTATTAGAAAAAACAACACTGTAAAAGTTGTTGTAAAGTTCACTGTATATTTTTATTTTTACTGAGTGTTAATTTTTAATAATGATCCGAAAATACGAGTAAGTTATTGAATTTTATCATTTTTTATGAAGAAGCTTGGAAAAAAAATCACTTCATATGTAACGTATCAGCTTTCTCATCTCAAGAAATGCATTTCACCCACATTAGATTTTTTCAATTACAGGTTTTGTATAATCGCCATCTTGGACATGATGACGAAATCTTCAGATCGAAGTTATGAAAAGGGTTAATGCAGCAAATATTTTACATAATATTCTAATTAGACTGAAGAAGCCAAACACCAGAGATGAAATTTATGTAACATCTACAGGATTAAGCCTCTACCGAGCCCTAAACAAAATTTATATTTGATGTCCCACTTAATTGTAACTTCAAACAAAACTTGAAGGGTAGTCGCGAAATTTCCCTTTCGTCTCAGAAAAAAAAAATTAAAAAAACTGTCTTCTCTTATTTTATTTGATTTCAAAAAAATTGTATTGTTTTTGAATTTTTTTAAATTGTAAAGCTATTACGTATTTTTATATTTTTAAAAAATGCACCACGTGGCCATGAGATCCACATGGCACTCCTTGGATCCGCCAGTGGCATTAATCCGATTTTATTATTTTTTCAATTATTATGATTAGCATTATTACTTAAAAATAGTAACATAGTATTTTATATCATTAAAAGTAAAACAAATTTTTTTAAATTTATTATTTATTTTTCTGTGTACTGAAGTCGGTCCCTGTATAGAGTAGCTGATTTAATCCAGCCGGTAGGACCAAAAAATATTTTATGTAAAGAGTAAAATCGATGAATCCAGATGCGGAGGATCTGGATATAATGTAAAGATTGTCGCTGGTGTTGAATAAATTCGGCTTGTACCAAAACTGTTTATATGTTTGCATAACTAAAGACAAAATCTTAGAACAATTATTTATTGTTTTATGAATTGTGTTATTAAAAGTTTGATGACGCGAACTGATATGTACGATTTTCTTGTATAAAATAATTTGAATTAAAACTTATGAATATAAAAAACTTATGTATGAATAAATTCGCTTATGAGATTCGACTGCTACGGCCGACGACTTGAGTAAAACTAGTACTCCCTACGACTAGAGTAGGACAACTACTACTGACGACTAGAACATGACTACTACTACTACTACCGACGTTTTGATTACTACTAAATTAATCAGGAACAAGACCTGGCCGAGGTCAAATCGATAATTATATCAGTTGACGTCACCAATGAACTGATTAAACTTAACAGTCCCCATCGAATTACGGACCCGAGACATGTATTTTATTTATCGATTGGTTATTCCGGCCGAGTACTGAAAAGAAGCAGTTTACGGATTCTTGTTAAAATTATAGTACAAAGGGATGGATAGTAAATGTTATTTTTTTAATATGTAGTCTTTCATGCGGATTTGAAGCATATAAATCACCTAAGGTTCAAAGTGCATCATTGCGGGTTCTTTTTCCCGTTTTTATGCTGATGAATTTACAGATACATTAATTATTTAGATATTTGTGCAGTGAAAATAGTGTATCAAGTATTGGGATGAATACTCCTCCGTTTCTGTAGGATTCGACTGCTAATGTACATCACTAAAAATGGATAACGAAAGAATACATAGAAAACCATTCACTGTTCTCTTTGATCTAGAGTGGAATATTTTAAAACACTTTCCACAATATGTTACACGTATCATGGATGTAATTTTGTTCATTTTAGGTAGCCAATAGTTGTTTGGTTAGGATACATAACAGATAAATCATATTTATGTAAACGTCTGATTAAAAATCAGAATGACGGAAAGGGGTTGGTGACGCAAATTATTTTGGAGTCTCCTCACACAATTCTGCAATGTATGCAGAATTCAATCTTATATGTATAAGATTTTTCTTCCACTCTACCGGACGCAAATATTAACTGATTTTGATGGAACTTAGTAAAATGATGTAAACAGAGGAAAAATAGAACCCTATTGATTTTCAAGCGAATCGATTTTCAGAAACTGCAGTTACAGGTAAAAAAACTGGGTTTTAGGGTACATTTATCAAGGTTTTCACCTTGTAACTTGAAGGATGATATGTTAGAAAGCCAAAGCCAGATTTTTGCAACCACCATCAGGTGCGAGCTGGTTTCACAATGATTGAAATTCAAAATCATGTTTAAAAACAAAATCTATTTTTGAGAGCATCGCCAGATGCAAGATAGTTTAGCTATAGTACTCTCTTTATTTTCGAAATAATCCAAAATGTAATCTGATGTGAAGGAAAGGGGTTGTCCAAAAAATCAGTTTTGAGGTTTTAATAGTTCTGGGTCTATTTTAGGTCAGTTGAACCTTTTCTACTTTGTGAGCATAGCTCCAAAATCACACGAACTATGGATAACAGCATAAAAGTGGGTTGTTGGAATGTAGCAGTATTAAGCGATTGATGCAATCTCAACTCTGTAACTTTGAGAAAAGGTGAAAGAAAAAACATATAGATAACATATTTATTGGAACAATTCACAGTATCTCGCAGTATTATAAAATAATACATGTTATTAACATAACATGAAATACATAGAAACACCGAAATTTAGCTCAAACACGCAAATCAATATTATTTTCAAAAATCATTACAGCAGTGCAACGTCATTTCATACTTATAATTTCAAGTGAATGATATTCCTACTCCTCATACCTCAAAAAATAATGAAAATTCAATTTCACCTCCCTCCCCCCCAATTACACCGTGCGACCGAAAATAATACCGCACTTTTCTTCGAAAAATCGGTAACAAAATTAAAGAAAAAATTTTTGGTTCAATTAAACCAAAATATAGTAATTTTCAGTATTCTGATCCACGTTTTATGATCCTTAAGTTACAGTACTTTAACAGAGTATTAAATTAAGATTATTTTCGTAAAAAATACTACCGTTTTAACAAATCAATCTAGAATAGATTTTTTAGAAATGGGCACTTAAGTTCGCGTTGAAATCTTATGTCTCCTTATTCTTTTTTCCAATACTCCTTTATAATTTCACTGTTCCTGTCTTTCCTCCAACCAAAGGATCTAAAATCGTGTTCTTTACTTGTACGAAGTAAAGGAAGTATTTTAATGGTGAAAAATTTCGGTCTTCAGAGTTCAAAGGAAATATCCATTTTGAGTAGTCTCGGCGTGACGTCTGTACGTACATACGTATGTACTTATGCATCTCATATAACTCAAAAACGATTAGCCGTAGAATGTAGAAATTTTGGATTTAGGACTGTTGTAACATCCACTGCACCTCCCCCTTTGATTGCAATCGACTGGGCCAAAAATGTGTATGTGATCAGACTTCTAATAAATTTGGATTTCGGAATTTTTCTGCAGTAATAAGCCCTCGTTGAAAATTTTTCAACAATATATCATAAGTGATACTTATTTTCAGCGGTTCCAGAGTTACAGCCAAATAAAATTTTAATTAAAGAAATATTTGGATCTTATATAGGGAAGGTTCAAATATCGGTTCAAATCACACTTCATCTAATTTTTTGTTTACTTTTTTTAATTTAAATATATTGATTTATTAATAATTATTAACCTCTGATTGCAAACAATTTTTAATAAATAATAATTCAATAATAACAATAAAAAAATTAAAAAAATATGAAAAAAAAATCATAAATTATTAGTGAAATAAAATGTTATGTATTTTTCTTATTAATTCGAAAATTACAATCAGAGGTTAATAATTATTAATAAACCAACGCATTTAAATAAAAAAAAATAAATAAATATTACGTATATGACGTCGGATTCAAACTGATACGTGCATGGTTACGGATCCGACATGTTCTTACATACACCACATATTTATTTAAGCTACATGAAACAAAATTAAAATTTAAACTCATATAAAATTCTGATACGAACACCACAGAAAAATCTAATGCAATGTGATGTCCACCACAATACAACTGTGTCAACTTTTCACTTTGTTAATGAATTGGAGTATCGTATTATCAAGTGAAATAAGTTTAAGAGAATTGCAGCAAAAAAATGTGTATATTATATGTAATTTAATAGGCGTCTGAGATTTTTTTTTAACTTATTTTCTAGTCATGTTAGCAATTAATTAGATTTTGATAAATATTTTCAAACACTGCAGAAAAAATGTCAATAGAAACATTTAATGAGCATTGAAATTAATCTCTAAATAAAATAATCGAACATTATTCTCTGACTTTTTATATTTCTACTACTTTAAAATATGTTAATTTTTCAGTATCATTTAGAAACTATGATAATAATGTATTAGATGCTTAATGGCCGACAATTCTTGGGAATCAACTTTAAGATGTTAGATCAGGAAATCGCATTGCAACAGATTACTAGCCGCTTTGTTAGTATTGTATCGCCCACTACGTATTAAAAAAATATATGCAGTTAATAATAGTGTAAAGTAAACTAATTTATTTCGTCCAACTCTAAGAAAACCGACTTGTTATAATTATTATCAATAAAATTAAAAATATATAATTAACTTATTTATAATTATTATTAACTATATTTATGGTAAAAACATAGATAATGTGTGAAGTAACAGGAAGGGTTGCAACAAACACGAGCTAAATATAAAATATTGCATCGTTGATTTCATTCACTATGATGCTGTTGCTTGCTTTCACACAAGAGGATTATGTCAGAGGACCCGCGGCAATTAGTACTAGCGATTGCCCTGAAATTATACTCTTAATATTAATATATGACTATAGATACACACAAATATATATGATTTATTGCTAAATCTGTCGATACCTATCTGAAGTTTATATATTTTATATTTTTTCTTTTGCTTTTTACTTTAAGAGAAAATTAAATTATTAGAATTATTTTCACCTTTCATTAGAATAATTTAGTTCCTTTACAATTGTATCCTGTAGAGAACTATTACTGTGAACTATCAATTGTAGAGAACAATAGTGTGATATATGAATTAAATCTGCAAGTACATTAATATAAGACAAGTTTTATCAAAACTGCACGGCAATCTCTCGGAAACGGATTCTATATCTAAAAGTAAGAAAAAAGTTTCCAATAAACATATG